>JACXGJ010003437.1:0-53758 GCA_016801105.1 Esox niger
TCTAACACATGGCAGTCCAGCTACACACCTAAAGGTAGAGACCAACTCTTACACACCAAGGGTAGAGACCAACTCTTACACACCCAAGGGTAGAGACCAACTCATACGCACCCAAGGGTAGAGACCAACTCTTACGCACCCAAGGGTAGAGACCAACTCATACACACCCAAGGGTAGAGACCAACTCTTACACACCCAAGGGTAGAGACCAACTCTTACACACCCAAGGGTAGAGACCAACTCTTACACACCCAAGGGTAGAGACCAACTCTTACACACCCAAGGGTAGAGACCAACTCTTACACACCCAAGGGTAGAGACCAACTCTTACACACCCAAGGGTAGAGACCAACTCTTACGCACCCAAGGGTAGAGACCAACTCTTACACACCCAATGGTAGAGACCAACTCTTACACGCCCAAGGGTAGAGACCAACTCTTACACACCCAGAGGTAGAGACCAACTCTTACACACACAGAGGTAGAGACCAACTATTACACTCCCAGAGGTAGAGACCAACTCTTACACACCCAGAGGTAGAGACCAACTCTTACACACCCAACAGAAGAGACCAACTCTTACACACCCAACAGAAGAGACCAACTCTTACGCACCCAACAGAAGAGACCAACTCTTACACACCCAACAGAAGAAACCAACTCTTACACACCCAAGGGTAGAGACCAACTCGTAGAATCAGCACCATGGACAGCACCCTGCACACTGAAGCAAAGCCATTTTGACAATAATACTAATACTATAAAATATACTGGATAAGTTGTAAACAATATATGAAGCATTTTTGTTAATGTAATGTCTTAACAAAAACACTGACAGTAAATGCAGGAAGTCAGTAGCGGATTTAGGTCTGGGTGATAAGGGCTGCAGCCCAGGGTGGTATGTTGGCGGGGGGCATGGGGCGTCTGCACAAAAGCATGGGGAATGGTGACATTTGAGTGATCGATTTTCTGTCGCTCGTTTGCGCGTCACGTGTGTGATATCATGGGACTGTGGGTCAATTAACCTTGTCGGAAAAGTCACCCTGATTCTAGTTTATGAGCTAGGCAGATTACTGCATGGAAAGCTCTGCCTCTCAAAAGCGTGAGATGGCAAGGTCTCCCCACTGGAAGCCTGGGCTAACGGGAGCAGGGGAATCTATCTAATCATGCATCTCAAACTTTGTACAGTAGGCCTACTAATGCAACTGGTCAAATCAGTCACTACAAAATGTTACCAAATATACCACAATTCATTCTGAATACTGTGCATACAATATATAGTTTCACAGACATACTGTTAAATATTTTTCTGGTTTGTGCGAAATCATAAAAAATATAAAACCAGTCTGCACACCACCAAGGTGAAGGTCTTGACTCTTGGTTGACAGTGCTGGGGGATGTATTGATGCTCGAGTGTCAAATCAACAGAAATGGATAAGAAGAGGTCTAAGACATCATTTCTGGAAACAAGTGAAATGCATTAAAGATAAAGGTATGCAGCTATGTCATCTCGATATGTGTATAATAGTATGCATGTAATGAAATAGGCTTGTACCACACTTATGTTTGTTAGCCTATGTTGCTTGCTATGCAATTACACATAAGACGACAATATTCAGTTCTATTCAACTAGCTAACATAACATTAGATATCATTTCACACAATTTTCTCATGATAATGTGTGTAGCCTGCTGCAAAACAATTACCACCTAACTAGCACAATATTGATTTGGATAACTTTCATTGAGGCAACGTTATAAAGGTTTTCTGTAATTGCGTTGACTAGGTTCTGAGCTCATTAAGGGGATTTTCAATGCTGTAAGCTTACGCAAAATATGTTTATATTATGCTGATATTTAATTTTATTTGTGTATTTTTTGTTAGCAATATTGTGATAGTGTAAAAGTGTAAAATATCTTTTTGTATGTATTTTTTATATTTTATATTTTCATTAAGGTGAGGTGCTGAATGGGGGGATGCCCAGGCAGCCATTGAAGCTAGAACCACCATTGCAGGAAGTGACCTATAGGAGAAGTCATTCACACAAGCAAAAATACTGAACAGGCACATCTGCAAATAGAATGAATGAATGCAAACAGGACATAAAGGAAGTAGGCCTAGTATGAACAATGCATCAGATCAATAAGGACATGTCCAAATCTATATTTAGATTAGTTACATGGTAAACAAATGCTGTAAACAAATGGAGATCAAAAATAGCCTTACCTACTAGCCTACAGACTTCTAGAATGAGATGCAGCCACGCACTGCTATCTTGCTGAATAAATAGGCTTTCTTCAAACATGAACCATTGTGGAGCTTGTGTAATATTCTAGAGTAGCCTTCACGAAATGGATTTGCTTCACTGTTGAGTTAGTTGTCCATTGTCCTGATAGGCAATATGGTGTTGCAAAAGCACTCTAAAGAGTTTAATGGTCTCTATCTTTGAGAGTGCAGGGGGACAAGAGGAAATGCCCTATCTTAGGGCTTCTTCCTGTTGTCAGGCAGTAAATTGAGTGATATGCGTGTGCACTGCACACAAACTTGATTCAGTTCCGACATAATTGTCTTAATGCTTGCAAAACTCCACAGGGGCTCTTTTGAAAATGTTGTGCACAGTACCTCAGAACGTCTCAAGCTGTCGATATTTGCAGGTTTACGCAACAAAATAATCGAGGTTCTCAACCATTCTTGAATGGTGTCTTGGAAAATGTAAACAAGCCCTCAGTGCACCCCTGTCAATGCTGTTGTAACTTTCTCAAATGTCAAGAAAAGTGTTGAATTGAATGAATTGTGTTATATTTGATTCTCCCTCCAAAAAATCCTTTATCCTGAGCTGAGCTGCTTAACCAAACATTAAAGTCAAATGGAGCCTCTGATGTTTTGTATTTCATTGTGTGTGTTTACTGTGAGAATCAAGTTGAAGTTCAAAGTTTATTTATCAAATGCACAGAATAACACAGCGTAATTCTGAACAATGAAATTCAGGAAAATAAAGAGACCACTGCACCTTTTTCTTTCCTTTCCAAAATAGCTGGAAAGGAAGGTTTTGAATGAGGAACAGAAGGGTTAATATTAGGAGACCACTGCAAATTGAACACTTCTGTTCCTCACTCAAAACTTCCCAGTGGTCTCAATTTTTTTTTCCAGCGCTGTATATAAAACCAAAATTATAGCAATAATATATTACAATGTAAACTAGCAATTTTAAAGACTTTTGAAAGGGGACATTGTGAATGTTTAGATGCAATATGTGTAAAATGCCTATGAATGGTCCACACAAAAGTATATTCTATGTACATTGAATGTTGAGTGTTGAATGCTGAGCTGTTGTCCACGAACAGCATCCCTGCGCATGTGTTGCCCTTTTCCAGGTGGGAGCGGGCGGTGTGTGTCATCATGTTGGTGGCATTGTCCGTAGATTTATTGGGGCCATATGCAAATTGAAGGGGGCCGAGGTGTCAGGAAGGGTGGAGCAGATGTGGGTTCTAGCCAGCCAAAGCACATCATGATGATGGAGGCATAGGCAGAAATCCCACGGGGGGGGCTTGGGGGTATGGTCCAATCTATGATTGCCCCCCTCCTCGAATATATATCACTGTAAACATTACTATTTCATTTGAATGATATTACTAATATGCAGTGAAAGCAGTTATTCTGATTATAGACACTTAATAGCGCATTTTTTTGTTTCAAAATATTGTCACCCCCCCGTCCTTTGTCTCACAATGGTTTGATCCACTGCCCCCCACAGCCCTCAGCAGTGGTACGTTGTGCAGGTAGTGGTACAGTGCGAGTGTGTGATCTGGCAGGGTCTGCCGTTGGTGGTTGACTTTCAGTGAGTAGTACAAACAAAGGATATGTTTGACATTCCTTAACTTCTACCACTCAATACAATAAGACATATTTCTAACTGTCACCAGCCTTCATTTTCGCTGTGCTGAATTACAGGTCACACTTTGTTAGCGAGCGTTTTGCTGCAGAAACATCAACTAGTGTTTGCAGCTGTTTGAGTTTGAGTTAATGAGAGACACTTGTAATGCAATGTATGTAGTGTTCCTTAGCTGGCAAGGTGAAAGTGTTCGTGTCTACCATCACAGAGGCACTCAGCATATAGCTAACGTCCAGTAAGTCTGTTTTATGTTGCTAAGGATCACACACTATAGCTGAATTTGCAGAGCTACATTAGCAAATAAACAGAGGGTGCAAACTAAAATAGTATCATAACCTTACTTGTGGTGTCACCCTTAAGAATGTAATTGTCCCCCTCGAACTTGATATCAGATTTTCACCCCTGGATGGAGGACAGAGCTACAGGATGATAATCATTTGCGCAGGTGATGGAAGGTTTCTTCGATACTGGGAGGATATTGGTCTGTTTGAAGCAGGTAGGGACTACAGAGGTAGTGGTTGAATCTGGCACATTGTCAAGGAGGATGTACACAGCTTTAACTTCTGTAGTGGTATATCTCTGCAACAGGCTTTGAAACTGTCCATGGGAAATCTGTGGTGGTTCTTATTCAGATTCATTTGAGGTGCTTGGTAGTTCAGTTGTTAGAGCTATTTGACCATTGACTGAAAGAACCTGCAAGGTGAAAAAAGCCTAATTTCAGATTGTGGCTGCTCCGTGAACCTCTCAAATTTGGAGGTATTGGGTTAAATGTCAGAACCGACTCTCGCTTGGCCCTTATGTGCAACTTGACAAGTGTCCCCGATCCTGTGTTGTGCTAAATGATGCAATGTGATTGCTCAGATTTTCACTTTAATCAGATGTGGTAATTTTAGCTGTATTTTTGCTGGCCCAGTAACTTTTACTCAGGCCCAGCCAAACAAAACGTCTGCCTATGCCCCTGGGATAATATCTGCCTTTGATTGTGCTTTGCTCAAATGCCCAGTGAACTTGATACTCTCTAAACTAATCATTTTATAATATTTTATTAAACAGCTTTTAAAATCCAAAGCACAGCTTAGATGGAAATTATGTTCATTCAAACTGGCATGAGAAGGTGTTTTAAGCAATAATACAGAGTGCCTAGATATTGAACTTATACTGCAAATACTGATGCAGTATTTTTCCATTATAAAACGGTTACAGATGCGATTACATATTATTTTTAATATCCTTGGTATATTGGCTGATATACCCTGTCTTTCAGCTTCATCACCATTCAAATTTTCAACCACCCAATAAATAATAAAAAATATGCTACTAGTTTGACGTCAATGTTCTGCCAAGTGTAGCATGTAATAGAAGGGAATATCAAACTCAGCGTTTTCCAATCCTGGGGTCAGACGATTTAAAAAACAGGATAAACATTATGCTTGTAAATAGATCCAGGGTTAAGTGAATAACCTTTGGAAACTTTTAAATGTAGTTTTAATTAAGTGGGCAGGGTCTGTTCTCTTCCTTCAATTGTGTCACTAACCTTTAAATGGTTTAAGATACAAATTATTTGACCTCTTTCCTGATAGATGTGACTCTCACCTTGTGGATTTTCTTTTAAGAAGCTCTTAGAACACAGTGGGCAAAACCAGGCAGTAAATCACACTGGGGAAGAAAGCCCACCCATCAATGATAATGTTCTTTGTTACAGAGAAGGTCATACACAATTACTCTCAGATGAACCTCCCTAATGGATTTTAAACTTTATATCCATCAAATACAAATATTATTAAGTTTAAAATGTGTTTACACACTCATAGCTCTTATAGAAGAACACAGGACATTGAATGCCTTACATTTGATTATGTTTTTTTACATAGTGCAAAGATTTTAATATTGGGTCCGGGTAAATGTAAAGTTTTGACAACCACTTATCTAAGTTGATCCGTCCTCCCCCCTCCATCTAGCTGTCCATCTTGGTTTCCATGTCCCCCTCTGGTCCTCTGTTTCTTTGTGATCTTCATTGACTTTGTCTAGGCCTAAATGTAATTCCACCATGTGTATGAGCCTGCAGGCTTCACGTGGGAGGATGTAGGATGCAGTCTGACACACACTGATAAGAGCAGTCGCCTCTCCAGATCCTACTCACACAGAGAGTGGAGGGGGCAGAGAAAGCAACAGAGAGCTGGAACTGTGGAGATAATGAGAGAGAGACAGAGAGACTGTGAGAGAGGCAGTGAGAGTGAGAGAGAGAGAGAGAGAGAGAGAGACAGACAGCGAGAGCGAGAGAGAGAGACAGAGACCGAGAGAGTGTGAGAGATCTCAATGAGGGGGTCAAAACAACAGTGACGGGAGAGTGTGGAATGATGGTCACTGTGAAGCATGTTGTAAAGAGCTGCTATATTTAGACCTGATGATGATTATGAAGAAGACGATAATGGTCCAGAGTTTGTGGGTGTTTTCTCACTCATTACAGGTGCCACTGACATCACAGCAACAGGAATAGCCCTGACAAGGCCGTGACTAAGACTGCGCTGTTATCGGTGAATTCACTTTCTCACTTATTCCTCATCCATCCACCTTTCTCTGTCTCTCTATCCTTCACTCTTTCATCCTATCTCTATCTCCCGCTCTCAGTCGCTTCTCTTTTTACAAACAGCCATGCTTATCTTGTTCGCCTTGGGCGGGCAGCTTCATTTTACACTCACACCACTGGGAACAAAACAAGCAACTCTCCAAGAGACATTTAGAACATGTTTTGTCAGACAGTATTTCTTAACCAGTGTTCAATGCCCTTAATTGTGTTAGTCATTCATTAGAGAGGGCTAGAGGTGAGGGTGGTTTACTGGGCTAGCTGAGCTTCCAGACAAGCAGACTGCAGCCGACCGGCCATCCAATGGGGACAGCGGAGGAAGCGGGGGGGATTGGCGGCCTGGTGATTTTTGATACGCGGAGCTCAGTCTCATCCTATTACCTGGGACAATTGCCCACTAGGGAGTCTAGCTGTGGAGAGGTGTCCATATTGATGAATGTCTAGTTCTCGGTACTTTCGGCGTTGGTGGGGGGGGGGGTGCAAAAGGTGTGTGTATGTGTCTGTGTGTTTATGCCCATTAAACTGGCCTGGCAATATACTCCAATGTATATTGCCCTCTGCATGACTGAGCTGGCATTTCAGAGGCCCTCTCTCCCTCCCTGCAGCCTATTATTATCACCCTCAGTATTGTGCTGTGAGAGGATTTGGCCATGAAGCCCGCTGATGTGTGGCAATGTGATCTATGGTGCCGGGCTATTACTGAACAGCAGGCATGCCAGGAACTTTGTCTATGGAACCAAACAAGGCTTCAAATGCTGCTCTCAACAATTGAGCTGTCAGTTGTTCACATCTTAATCTTGAGTCTTAATTTTGGCGAAGGAAGAAGTGATCCCCTCATAGCTTCACAAAAGGACAAATGAGTATCTGTAAAAAAGCACTCATCGATGCATTGTGCCATGTCACACCAAAGAGGCTTTTGAGTAGCTGAATGTAGCAATAGCTGATGAAGTAAATTAACATGAGCAGCTATGTCATTCTCTCACCTCTGCTTCCAACAGCCATAATTAAAATTATTTTTCAATGGGAGATTCCTTTCCAGAGTCAGAGGTTGCTGGCAGGGGTAGAGAGAAGACCACACGCATGCTAAAGAAATCTGAAAGAGCTCTGTGGTTATTAAAATGAGAGAGAGAGAGAGCAGAGCATTTTATGTTTGTTAGCTGTTTAAGCAGTTCTTTAGCCCAGGCTAGCTTTTACAAAAATTCTATCTGTCTCTTTTGATAAAGGAAATCAGTGTTGCCTGAAAAATACATTCAGTAACGCAGGCCGAATTAAAATGGAACTGCAATAGAAAAAGTTGCATTAATAAACCTTAAAGGGCATGACTGAGTGTCTGTCAGTCGGTCTGTCTGTCTGTGCTAATATGCTCCATTTGATAGTCAGTGTGACCCACAGGCGCTAAGACCCCCTGACTACCCATCCACCCACCCTGTCATTTAGTCCTTTTCTCTCCAAATCACTGACATTCTCCCTTAAAACATTTACCATCTCCACCAACTCGGGAAATTCACTTCCTGAAGTGCATACTCAGGAGCAAAGTCTTTACACACTAAGACTCTGCAGCCCTCCCTTCAGGAAGTGGAGAGATTTTGGAGATTTTCGTCTCAAAGCTACTTAGAGTCTGTTTGCTAGCCCGCTAGCAGAAGAATGCTAAAAGTCTCCCCATGTCTTCCAGATTAAATAAAAGTATCAGCCTGATCCAGCTTCCACAGCTTCTCCGGACTAAGACCCCACATCCGGATTGAGGTGTTCATTTTGGATCTGTGTGACAGATATTTAATTGTCATATACAGCCAGCAGGAATACGATCGATTCTCTGTCTTAATCTAACTATATCCAAACAGCAAACGCTTCTAACATGCATTCTGAAAACATTTTACTGACCAGAAACATGGATATGCTTTGGAAGCTGATTATCATCTGGCTTGTAAACATCGCACCTTTTGCTGTGTCTCTTTAAAACAACCGAAGACCACAGGAAGATTATCAGTGGATACATGAATCATATCCAAGGAAATATGAATCATGGTTCTTTTCTAAGAGTAGCTAGAACACTGACTATAGATATCAAAATATAGCCGAAGACCTGAATAACTTCATAATTCCCTCTACTGTACCCATCATTTATCCTACGCATGTCACCAAAAAACATTGAATGTGTCACATGATTGGTACCAACAAAGTTATAACCAATGTCTCATCATGTTTTGTACTGAATACGGCTGCGATGTTCAAACTGATATTTTATCCAGGCACCATATGAGGCTAATTAACCCGTATTGTAGACAGACATTCTCTGTGATTGTCCTCTGTGAATATTCTGTTACTCGTTTTGGGTGAGCTTGCATGGATTCCACTTCGGCCAGCGTTCTGTGAGGACCTCTCCTGATTACTGTCGCCACGTGTCGTTCAAATTAGAGACGCGAGCGGCGCCAGCTTGTCTTGACGAGAGATCACTGTGCTTTTCCGAACTCCCCCGACCTCCGATCAATCCATCCTGTCCGTGATCCGTCCAGGACTTGTCCTTGAATCTTGACTTTGACCAAGTGATTTAAGCCCTTCCTCTAGGGTCCACGGACTCCGTAACATTGGGACCTTGTTATCCTGTGATGGAATGATCCTATTATTATTTTCAATGCCCTGTGACTTCCTTGGACGGCAGTGTTATCTTGTGCCATGTCGATCCAGAGTTTCCTTTACGGTCAAAAGCCTCCTCTCTTATCCTTCCTTACAGCTTTGGAGATTAGCCACCTCCATTTTCTGCAGTACAAATGCGCCAGATTTGCTTTGTGTTGCCTAAGGTCTTTGAATTTTGCCTCAAGTCAATGTGTATATATTTATATATATATAAATACACAAATTAGGGTCAATTCAATTGATGCAAAAATGCACCAATTTATATGGAAATCCTTTATATGGAAAACCACAATGGCAGACAGTATGGGACTGTGACAGACGGGAGGGACGAGAATGACAGAGGGGTAGAGA
Source organism: Esox niger (assembly GCA_016801105.1). Classification (NCBI taxonomy): domain Eukaryota; kingdom Metazoa; phylum Chordata; class Actinopteri; order Esociformes; family Esocidae; genus Esox; species Esox niger. Next base: position 9,462 of record JACXGJ010003437.1, read on the forward strand.
CCGGGCGCAGGCATGTGCATTGTTAAACAGTTTACGTCCATTAAGGTGTGAATGGAGGAGAATGTGGATGTTGATAGATGTGTAAGTGACTATATCAGGCCACATAGGGGTTGTGCGCGTTTGAGCGTGTGCGTACATGTGACTGACATTATCAAGCAGATGGGAAGATTAATGACGCTTGTCATAGACCTACAGGAAGAAGGATGAGGGAGTGGAGGACTGTTTGTGTTCCATGAGACTACCTACATTGCCGTCTGATCAGGGGCTTCAGGACGTCATTTCATCTGAGGAGTGCTCATTTATTTTGGGCCGGTCGCCCCTCTATCCCTCATCTATCCCCTGCGAAAGTCTAGTCCACTGGACTTTAATCTTGAATCACATTCAAAAGAACAAGGATATTAATCCTGAAGTAGGACATAAGACCAGCTGGTACAGCTATATAATAGTAATATTCTGTGACGTGTCCTAAGTAATTTCTGTATGGTTTCTCCAGATGCCCGCTCTCTAATGCTTTGGGCTTAAGTTATTATTTATTAATCCCTGATCACATAGACTAGTGGTTCTCTTTGGGGACCACCAGAGGTTTCACAACTTTGTTTTAGCCCTAAACTAGCACACCTGCTTTGCTAGCCAAGGGCTATGCAATTAATGGAATTATGACTGAAAATGGTGATAACAGGTATGCAAATTTGAATCACAAGCATTATGTATGCGGTTTTTGGTCCCAAAGAAGTGGGAATGAGCCGCGGGTAACATGAGCCGTAAGGCACGTGTCATCGGTCCATCATGTTTTTCTCCATCAGAATGGCGGAATGGCCACCACTATGGCGATGATGGTCACAGCTCATTGTTAGTCATAGAAAACAAGATGGTGTTGGTTTTGGAAGTGTTTTATCTCTTAATTGTATGCAACAACGCACAGTAGTGGAAGCCGCAGAAAGGCCACCTGGAATGTGGACCGATGTAATATTTATTTTGTACCTCCTTTGTGAGATATGGTCTTTATGTTTCTGTGATATTTACATTGTTTTGTTCAAATACTTTTTTCAATGTTATGGTTCACACTGCAATTGCGGGCAAGGTCTGTTACAAGCTAGTGAGTGGTACCAGATCTTGTCCCACATACACAACAGCATGGTTATTAAAGAGTTTCAGCCTCAAGGTCCGTGCCTGCAAACATTTTTCATCTGGGAGAAAATATTGCATAGGTTGAAAAAGCTTGCTAAACTCCTGGCAACTGCGCAAACGTAGCAAATGTCTTTGCATTGAATTAATATACCCTAAAATGTTTCAGACACATGCTGTACCTTTTAACATCAGTAATAAGTCATTTAAAATCACTTAACCGTAACTCGCTTTTCATGAAGTAATGTACGACATTGTGTAGGCCATGGTTACTATGATCTAATTTTGGAAGTGATATCAATGCTGTGCACCCCCAAGTGTTTGAAAATCGTAATTCACTCTAATTATTTGGCCCCAAAAAAAATCACGTTTCAGTATTTTATCCAAATTGTGCAGCCCTACCAAGGACGTGATGGCAAATCGACAAGTAGAATCATGCGTACTACCTCTGGGAAATTTCAAATACATGGAAAGACTGGGGGTCTCTGAGTAGAAGTCAACTTAGAGTCATTGACTTCGAAAAACATCATTCTAGTTATTTCTCCAGCTGAGTGAAGCATTGACCCATGTCACTTGACTTCCCTGAAAGGGAGTGCTACAGTGTCCTCAGAGTGCCCATGAATGACAGGAACCATTAAAAGGGCAAACATTTTCATGATTAATAGTTGTCATGAATACACTAGTGTTTTAGACCAATTTTCCATGTGTTATAGGCTGTTATACTGTTCTTGCTATAAAGGGCTCCTAAACATGTTCCATAACCCGACTGGAAGTATGTGTGCGGACTGTGCTGGGTATTGATGTGACTGTGCTGGGTATTGATGTGACTGTGCTGGGCATTGATGTGACTGTGCTGGGTATTGATGTGCCTGTGCTGGGTATTGATGTGCCTGTGCTGGGTATTGATGTGACTGTGCTGGGTATTGATGTGACTGTGCTGGGTATTGATGTGACTGTGCTGGGTATTGATGTGCCTGTGCTGGGTATTGATGTGACTGTGCTGGGTATTGATGTGACTGTGCTGGGTATTGATGTGACTGTGCTGGGTATTGATGTGCCTGTGCTGGGTATTGATATGCCTGTGCGTTTTGATAGTGCAACTGAGTGGCTGATGGCTAAGTTGTTGACCAACTAAACTCCAAAAGTCACAAACTCCAAGAAATTAAGAGATCACACTTGTTTAGCTTATAAGCTCGACTAATTCCCTCCAACCCAAAGTTTTCTTTCTTGGCCTTGTCTGCCACTACCCTTTATGAGGGGGATGTACTGCATCTGAACATTATTTCAGCCATGGTCTCTTAAACATCTGAGCTCTGCATGCTCACAATGTGCAAAAATCGAATAGATTACAAATGTAAAACATTAGAAACACACCAAAAAAAATAAATCACCTCCCTCGGCTCAGAGGTCCTCAAATTAACATTTTGAACTGTGCTAGAGGCAACAATACATCCAGTTTTGGGACTGTGGTGCAAAGAAAGAGATTTATTTAACACTGTGGCGCAAACACACACATCCACCTACACACTCGCATCCAGCCACTAACAACAGATCAAACCCAGTTCTGATCCATGTGGACTTGATGACAGCTGTTACGATAGATCAAAGTGTATTCCGATCAATTCCCATCAAAATGGCCTGGAGAGGCTATCAACAACAGGCCCCCAAACCCCACTGCTGCTCCAGCCTGTAATCTCCATGGAAAGTGTACTGCAACATGAGTTCCTGAATGTCTCTCACAGTAATAGTGAATGGTGAAATAGACTGGCGCGCACACTAGGCAAGAACTAATTATGTCTTTTTCCTTTTCTCTCTCTTGCTCTAGATTCCATTGTGTGACCCTACCATGGACCACATCCTCTGCTGCCTGCTGGTCCTGGGAACCGCAGTGATGATGGCCCATGCCTGCCCCAAGTACTGTGTCTGTCAGAACCTATCTGAGTCCCTTGGGACCTTGTGCCCTTCCAAAGGCCTGCTCTTTGTCCCTCTGGACATCGACCGGCGAACTGTGGAGCTTCGGCTAGGCGGAAACTACATCCTCCGCATCACCCAGCAGGACTTTGCCAACATGACTGACCTGGTGGACCTGACGCTCAGCCGCAACACCATCAGCTACATCCAACCCTTCTCGTTTGGCGACCTGGAGACTCTGCGTTCCTTACATATGGACAACAACCGCCTCATGGAGCTGGGTCCCGATGATCTCCGGGGACTGGTGAACCTGCAACACCTCATCCTTAACAACAACCAGCTGGGACGCATCTCTGACCGGACCTTCGAAGACCTGGCCTCTTCCCTGGAGGATCTGGATTTGTCCTACAACAACCTGAAGAGCCTGCCCTGGGATTCAGTCAAGCAAATGGTATCCCTCCACCAGTTGAGTCTCGACCATAACCTGCTGGACTTCATCCCTGAGGGGACCTTTACTGACCTCGAAAGGCTGTCTCGCCTTGACCTCACATCCAACAGGCTGCAGAAGCTACCTCCGGACCCAATCTTCGCCCGTGCCCAGGATTCAGTGGTGATGACCACGCCCTATGCCCCTCAGCTGTCCCTCAGCATCGGGGGGAACCCCCTGCATTGTAACTGTGAGGTGCTCTGGCTCCGGCGCTTGGAGAGGGATGACGACCTGGAGACCTGCGCCTCCCCTTCGAGCCTGAAGGGCCGCTACTTCTGGTACGTGAGCGAGGAGGAGTTTGTGTGCGTGCCACCTCTCATCACGCAACACACCCACAGGATGTTGGTTCTGGAAGGTCAGACGGCCAGCCTGAGGTGCGAAGCCATTGGAGACCCCAACCCCACCATCCACTGGATGGCCCCTGACGACAGCCTCCTCGCCAACTCGTCCCGAACTGTCGTCTACCACAATGGCACCCTAGAGATTCTCATCACTACCTCCAAGGACTACGGCGTCTTCACCTGCATCGCCGCAAATGTGGCTGGGGAGTCCACCGCCTCCGTTGAGCTGTCCATCATCCAGCTGCCCCATCTCAGCAATGGCACCGGTCAGGCCTCGCAGCCCAAGTCCCGCCTCTCGGACATCACAGGCACCACGAGGACCAGCAAAGGCCTACCGAAATCCCTGCCTGAGAAAGTGGTCACTGTGTCCGAGGTGACGGCCATTTCAGCCTTGGTTAAGTGGACTGTCAGCAAGGCGGCACCCAAGGTGAAGATGTATCAGCTCCAGTATAACTGTTCCGATGACGAAGTCCTCATTTACAGGTAACAAAGACGGGGGCTGTTTGTCATATGTGTAATTTCATTTTCACATAGGAAGAAACCACTCGGTCTTCTGAGGTTGCTAAACAGTCAGTTGAGATATATGGAGGAGAAGCTCAATACAAGTGTTATTTTAACACCAGTCCACTTGTTGTTTTTTTTTTTAGCCTGAGGAAAATTTGTTTCTCAGCTTCCACAAAAGATAGATGGATTGTGCCAAACGGTAAACAATGGTGTTTACAGTAGACAAAATACGCTGCATCACCAACACTGTATCAACACTGCCACATAAACCGAACGAGCAGCCTTTCATAGCCCATTTTCCATAATAATATAGCCTACAATGGTGTTGTTGATCCTAATTGATCCATCCATCATCCATTGCTTTTGTCTGTCTGTTGAATTGTAAGAGACCAAAACAACCCACTCCAATTTCCACTGCCTTTTTTGTCACCTGACATCTTGGTACCTAAGTGCCGCACTGTGCTCGGCTCAATTATGCTCAGTAGGCCATAAAGCGTGATTTTCCTCATCCCTGGTCTCAATGAGAGGATATTCAGTCAAACCAGTTAGTCAGCTATTCGATTAGGCTGAAAAGGTATTACTGGTGGTAGGGTCGCACATCTCCAAGCTACTCTGAAACCATCCAGAAAGGACATCCAATTAATGTATGTCATTTAAATCAGTTTAAATTACCACGTTAAAGTCTGGAGGAAGGCAGATCTTTTCAGCCGTAGCCTCTGGAGATGTCACCTTTTGGTTTCTTAGTAATGTATATGTGTCTGTGTGTATACATGTATGTATGTATGTATGTATTGTTATTTATAATATATATATTGTTTTTAAATCACCATTGCCAGCAGAGTAATTATAACTTTTTAGAACATTTCTTTATGTGGAACAGGAAGACATCAGTCAGTGTAATAACACTGAGTAAAGCTTGTTATCACGTTTGTTATCACGAATGCCCAGAAAACGACTGTTACCTGTTCAAAAGAAATATCTGACACTGAATAAACAACAATGTTTTTCCCCTTTTACCTGCCAAACATCAATTGCCAAGTGATGAAGGACACAGAGCAGACAAATTAAACGGTTTATTGATTTGCCATATGGTTTGGGCATGATAGAATAGGCCGAGATTACATACCCAGAGGATGTTTGATCACAAATATGCTGAGTGCAATATCTTTATCCATCATTATTGTAGAAGCTGCGATAGCCACAGAAGGTGCTATGCGTGGACATTGTAATGGAAGTTATTTGTCAGACGGGGACCTTCAGTAATATTTCAGTGGAATTGCAATAAGAGCGATCCTTTACCATATAACGGTCTGATTGTCGCATGCCACATGATTTAAGGCCTATACTTCTCCTCGGCTCTGTGGCGTCCTTTAGAAGTGATCCAAGCTTCTAGGGCTACCATTATTGTCTATTAGCTGGAGTCGAAGAGAGTGGTGGCCCATCGGTGACTGCTCCACCTTTCACACCACACACAGAAACACGCTACTTTGATTAGTACTTGGTCAAGAGTGGTGCCATATGCTATAGAGTACTGGATATGATGTCAACATGATAGTGTCAGCTCCTGTTACTGTGTTAACCATTAGCCTTTACACAGAAAGTGGGACTTGACCATTACATCTTGCTTTGACACTATCCTATTATCTGTATAACATTAACATCTTCAATGTTAAACAGATTTTAGGTCCCGACATACTTGAGAATATAAGGTTTAGAGATTCTATTTAAGGGAGATGGGATCTGCATTTTAATGTAATGTTTAACAGCTGAGATGATTAACTTTCTAAAGATCATAAACTTTGGACTTAAGAATACTTACTGTGAATGTTTTGCATATTGATGGGCTAATGGGATAATGCTATTATATTTAAACAGCCTCTGTGGTGGAATTCACAATTAACTGTATGCTTATTTATTAGTCATTGCAGGAAACAAGTGCAAAACAACTCAAAACAACATACCAACACAAACCTTGAGCCTAAGGTAATCATACGGTTGCCTTCTCAAACTTCAACGTTTGCTGATTTTCTATAATGCATTCATCCATTTTAGTTAGCGCAGTATGATGTTTTATTTCAGGAAATACACTCAAGGGTATGTACAGACACGGATGGGAGTCGTGGCTCATTTAATCTTCCTGGTATTGCCACGGTACCAAAGAATACAGCAGCTCTCCCAAGTAAGGCCTTAGTAAGGAGCGAGTAAGGAGCGTAGAAACTATTAGGGACTTTTGCTTATGTAAGCGAAATCAAGTTGCCCCATACCCTGACATTTAAGTTGAATCAATGAAGCAAGAGACTCATTTGGCATGACCTTGTCTGTGTTTGTCCAGGGAGATGCCGCCTAAAGAAATCAATCAGAAGAATGAGTTATGCTTTTGAAACCCGAGTCTTCTACAGTCCTTCTTGGGGGGGAAAATGAGCCATGAAATACTTTAATGATTGTTGAATGGGAGAAGGGCCATAAGGAATGATTTGTTTGTTTGTTTTCCCTTGGTCTTTTTCATGCCAATGAGAATGCATGTTGAAAGTGTCACCGACAATAGCTTAAAAACTCTTTCGAGGAAATAAAGTGGCTGAGGCTTCTGTACACTTTCTTTCCCAGAATACTTTTTTAGACTCTCTATTTCTGATTAATATTATGGCCTCATGCCGTCACTGGGAACGACACAAAGCCCTTTCCAAAATTGCCTTAGCAACCCAATTTGTTTTCACAAAAATATATCTCGCTGTGATAAGCACAGGCTCGCAGTTTTATTTTATTTTTTAACTTCCACTTTGTCCCAATGTTTTTGAATTCAGCTGAATGCGCCAGTCGTCGCCAACGTTCAAAATCAATCCGTCACAGGCGCGGGAGAAACAGCACCCAGCAAAACGGTCACTAAGCTGTGGAATATTCACCCTCGCATGACCATGCCAAGCAGCCAATTATCACTGTGTAATACACCCCCTGAGGACCAAAACACGGCCAGCATACCACATGGGCGTTCATGGACAGCATATTACATGAGCGTTCATGGACAGCATATTACATGAGCGTTCATGGACAGCATATTACATGAGCTTTCATGGACAGCATATTACATGAGCGTTCATGGACAGCATATTACATGAGCGTTCATGGACAGCATATTACATGAGCGTTCATGGACAGCATATTACTTGAGCGTTCATGGACAGCATATTACATGAGCGTTCATGGACATCATATTACATGAGCGTTCATGGACTGCATATTACATGAGCGTTCATGGCCCGATACTTTGACTGAATGACTGATGATGGGATGTTATCACCTCAAAGCCACTCCCTTGTACATTACTCATTATGCTCTCTGACAGGCGACTGTTACTCATATCAGACTCCCCCATGGACAGGTATGGTGGTATCATCCATTACCATTTTATAAGGCTACCGGTCTCCGAGACTCCATCTTCTGAATATGGGAGACAGCACACGTGCCTGAGGCTCTCACTTTTACACAGGCCTTTCAATCTACTCTTTGACGCGCCTGCCCTCTTTTCCCCCCAGTCTTCCTCAGTGTTCTGGTATTTTAGTTATTTCTCGTCTCTATTGCTCAGATATGATATCGAGTGTCTGTTTGCTGCAACAGGAAAGATGGCTTAAAGAGATCAAGGCAATTACAGCTGCCCTGTCATTTCCACTAGAACAGCTATCACAACACCGGTGGACCTCTCGCCTCAGAAATGGACACAGGAACACAGGGGGCCTCGAATACTTAGTGGAAGCAACATTATGAACGCAACGTAAATGTGTAACAAGCAACCTTTTTACATCGATTTTAAATACAGTGTTTTCAGGGGGGGAAGACATTCAAATCAATAATATGAAATCTCACAAGGATTAAATCTACTGTTGACTTTCCCTGGATTCCCGTGTATGTTTACGCTGATTCACGTCTGTAACGACCCTGCATGTTCCTCTCCATTTCCATAGGATGATCCCGGCTTCCAGCCAAGCCTTCTTGGTGACTAACTTGGTGTCAGGCACCAAGTATGACCTGTGTGTCCTGGCTGCCTGGGATGACACTGCCACCACCCTGACGGCCACCAACGTGGTGGGTTGTGCCCACTTCTTCACCCGTGACGACTACACCCAGTGCCAGTCCCTCCACAGCCAGTTCCTCGGAGGCACCATGATCCTGGTGGTGGGCGGCATCATCGTGGCGACGCTGCTCATCTTCATCGTCATCCTGATGGTGCGCTACAAGGTCACCGACAACGACGGGGATGGCGCGTCGGGGGGAGGCAAGCTGACCAGCGTCAGCGACACCCACTCGCAGACCAACGGGGGCAGGCTGGGACAGAACGGCGTGCCCCTGCCCAGGCCTAAGGCCAAAGTGACCCTGCAGGACGAAGTGGTGGAGTTCAAATGCGGCTCACTTCAGAGCAGCCTGACCTCGTCCTCGTCCTCGTCGGGAGGCTCCACGGCCGGGGGCGGCTCCCACAGCCCCAACAGCACCCTGGCCAACATGTGGAGGCAGGCTGCCCCCTCCAAGCCTCGGGCCAACCTGGACCACCTGCTTGGGGCCTTCAACTCCCTGGAGCTCCGGGGGGCCCAGGGCAGGGGCAGGGGCAGGGGCTCCTTAGGGGAGCCGTCCTCTAGTGGTGGCGCTCCGGTGGTGGGCGGGGACGGGCTCCCAAACGACAGGGAGCCGCTGCTGGGCCGGACCGCGGACTCGAAGCTCAGCCGACTGCTCATGCTGCCTCTGGACTCTGCGCCGAAAAGGAGCCAGTCTTTTGACATGGGGGACCGTCTGGATGCCGACCGCCAGACAGGGCGCGTGCCGTGCTCCAGTGCCTCAATGACCACCACGCCGGTGGTCAGCCACCCCCGGCGCATCAGCAGCATCTGGACTAAGAGGAGCCTGTCGGTGAATGGCATGTTGTTGCAGTGTGACGAGGAGGGCGACGTGGGAGGTAGCAAGGGGACCTTCGAGAGTCAAGAGTGGGTCATGGAGAGTACCGTCTAGGAGGCGCCACGACGACGCACCGCGTCTAGAACACTGCCCCGGGTCTGATGGACGCACCGGTGAAAAGAGAACTAGCTGCCTCAACCCTCCTTGTCCTGCATGGAACTCGTTCACGTTCGTCTGTTGTGGATTCTCTGTTGTTCTGACAGATACCTAAGATACAAAGCTCAAACCATGCCTCCCGAATTCCCTGGTGAGTGTCAGGTAAGAGCATCCGGCGGACAGAGACGGTTCTTGGAAGGATGTCGGAGTGTTTTAATGTGCGTGTCCTCTATGCACATTAATTGTCAACTAAAGACTACCAGTAAGGCATGAAACCTAGTGAGTTGTGCAATCTGTTAGTGACATGGAGTCCCACTGAGACTCAGGTGTACATAAATGAAAAGCCGGTCTGTTGTTCACGTGGAGGGCCATTTCTCATACACAAGGGATGTAAAACTAATCACTGTATTTGTTGAGTTGTAAAATGGAGAAAACAGTAAAAGTCCCTGTTGTAACTGTTGCTGAGATGTCAGGCCATGCCTCTGGACAATACTACTGCTGAAAGTCGGGCTGAAATTTGTCGTTAACATAACATTTTATATATTTTTTTTGGGGGGGGGGGGTAATCAGAGACACCTTGTTCTGTATTGCGTTTGTATAGTGTACATTTACTATGTGCAATCTGCAGTGTTCTTGACTGGAGCCCTTTGTCAAATATGTTTTGTTCCCTTCTATACAAGATGGGGCTGCAACTTCAATATTTATATGAGGAACAACCAGAAAACACAGTGCCCTCCTTAATTATTGGGACAGTAAATAATTGTTGCTTTTTTTTGCTTTATATGCCAAAAGTTAGGATTTGAAATCCTACAATTACTATGGAGGTTATAGTATTGATTAGGTTTGCTCAATCCTGGTCCTGGAGACTTGCCACATGGTAGGTTCTCTCTTCAATCCCAGGTGTTGCTAAGCTGACTTAACGTTTCATTCGGCTCATTATTAAAATTGAATTTAAATTAAGGTTTAAATTAAGGTTGGGGAGAAAACTTATCGGGTGCTCTCCAGGAGCAGGATTGAGGTTCCCTGGTATAGATGATCAGCTTTTATGAGTGTGTTGGTCTACATGTTAGTTTGAATATTTCGAAATAACCACATTTTTCAAGTGTTTCTCAAGAGAATTATTTAATGTCTAGACTAAAATATACTATTTTTCTATATAGCTGCTGGTAAAGTCTTCTGCTAATGATTGTTGCTGACGGTTTTTCATTATAGTGAGCATTATTCAGTTATGGACAGCAATGGTCTTGGCCTACAAGTTGTTTACCAGGCCTTTCCTTGTTTGTTGGTTCTGGCTCTGTTTCTGGTTATTCAGCCGTATTATAGCTGTCAACGGTCATTAACAATCAACATTTTTCCTCGCTTCAAGTTGACAGACACCACTAGTGGACTCCAAAAGCCAACACAAAACCTTGAATCAGGGACACTGACGTAATTGCAATGATGTAACATTTATTGTTTAATGTACCTAGTTAGTACTAAATACCAAGATTGACTGACTAATAAATAATTATATTTAAGCCAACCAAATGGGCCTCCCCGTGGCCTGGGCCTGGGACAACGTGTCCCGCCCTGTCAGCGTCACTGCCTTGAATCAAGACCAGAAATTGACAGCTCTCTTAAACCTGAACATATGTGACAGAACAGAAACGCCAGTCAAGGCAGTTGACCTAATACTTTTGGTGCCCTGAAATAAGCAGACAGTGTATAGAAAATGTTGTCATTTCAAGAAACAAAACAAGAAAATCAACATAAATACCCCAAAATATCAGCTGATAATCTATACATTAACTTTATAGTAATTGTTTGATAAAGATGCAAGGAATCAGGAGTATGGAGCCAAATTAAGAAACACTGTTGCGTGTCCATCCACATCATTTTATATTCACAGAACCTTTTTGTTTCATAACTCATTCTTACTGAATGGTATTTATATATTGGTGATGTAATTAATCCTTGAAAGTGTATTAAAAAGATTTATTGACAAAACAGTATGTGAATATATTAACTTATATATATATATATATATACATACAGAGTATATATATTTGAGAATTCATGAAGAAAATCCATATCTGGTCCCCATCAACTTTGATGTATTTATGTATAAAAAAAGCCAACAATCTTCAAAACCATTACACATTTTTTTTTCGGATCACAATGTTAAAACTGCAAGGTCTGAAGTGACCTTGGTATTGTGTGTAAACCGAATGGCACTTAAAAGGTTCAGGAGAGGAGAGTCCTATCATTAGTTTATACATAAGAACATGGCCTCTGTTGGCCTTTAAATCAATTAACCCAATATACACAAGAGCTAACAAACAGCAGGAGTTAGACCTGTCACAAAAAGATTAAGCATTCAGAAAAAACTACAGCTCAGTATGCTCAATTGTTGAGAGACAGAATTCTTACTCAATTCCAAGGAACATTTTTACATATTTATGTAGCTTCATACACTAACCTGCATACTGTATCTGAAACTCAGCACCTTAAATGGTTGACACAACAGCATAAGCAGAAACCTTGCCACCCTCATCAGGTACTGGAATAATAAATGTACAGGGCATTCATCCAGAACTATCTCTCTAGGATATGTCAAACCAGATTTTTTGTTTGGTAGCATAAAGGAACAGTGTCGCAAAAAACTAGATCCCATTGTCATTGTGTAAAGCTGCCCTTGATGACAAACTAAATGAAATACAAATACATTTGAACTTACTAAATATCAATTGGAATGTATCATAAACATACAGTGTTAAATGGTTTATGCTCTCAACAATGGTGACATTGTTGGTTTTTCTGTAATGTATGACTTGCATGTTTACCAATGACCAACTCAAGAGACCAGGAATAACCTTAATACTCTTTTATAAATGTCCTTTCTCACATTGTGTTGTTTGAAAGACTCTAGTGACATTCTGGATCGACTGCTTGTGTAAATTGACTCTGTATATTGGCTTTTTTGTACAAAAAATGAGTGAGAATGTACAGTGGGAAAAATAACCTGTACCCTAGTGTCTTTATTTTCTTGGTAAGCATAAAGAAATAAAGAGGTGCTTCACTTTATCTTAACAGCGTGACCATGTACATTTCTCACTTGGAGTTGTAGATTGTTTCTGTGGTCAAACCAATGTTTTTTTAAACAGGAAATCATGATATGTACAAACCAGAACATGCTAATGAGCAACATTAGCTGTATCATAGTTTTTCTGCATTGATCCTGTTAGCCTCTGTTAGCTCTGGGGTACATAGTAATGCAGCACTGAGAAGCTCATGGATTTCTGCAAATTTCACTATTCCCACAAAATAATCCAGACTTCAGAACTCTGCAATCCTGTATTCAGAGACCTCATGTTCACATGTCAAGTCAGATCACACTGCCTTGATCCAATACTAACACACTCATTGGTAGTCGCTTGTTAACCTGCTTTCAACTCCTTATGTCACAGCATAGCTGGACAACCATAGGAAACCCCTAGCACAACATGTGTTGATGGATCTCATTCACATGTCATCAAAGGATCCGCTTGGCTTCGGGAGGCATTTTGTAACGCTTGGACACATTTGGGTCATGCAGGCAGAAATTCGGTGGCAGGTTGGGGCCTAGATTATCTTCTCCAAGGGAGATCAAATGGTTTGAGATGGAGGGAGGTAATTTTGTAATGCCATGTCTTCTAAGACCAGGCTGAGAATACGCGGTGTTGGCACCAGAACAAACCGAGAGGTACAGTGTCAGTGCTATACAATACATATTCTATTTACACAGCTTTACTTTGGATTTTAAGAGATCTAGACCAGGGGTCCTCAAGGGGTTTTGACCTAAACTGAACCAGGTTGTCAATCACAACCCAGTATTTTTTTTTGTTGGAAAACAATTGTTTCAGCTATACACAGCAAATAGACAAGGGACCAACATTGCCATCTTTTGTATAGTCAAATGAAAATGTACCACACTGTACTTGACATTGTTTTGACTATAGAGCACATTTAATCTGATCCAGCATTAACTAAGAGTTAATCACATCATTGTTGGGTGTGTTGGAGATGTAACCACAGATAGATAGGGAAAACCCTACTCATTACCAAATATGGTGTTGAGATTAAATCCAGAGGCTATCTGTGGGAGAACATGGAGTTTGATAAAACCTTGCAAACAATAAACATTTTCTTATCAGCGAAACACTCAATGCAGTTTTCTGTTCCAAAAATGAAAATCTACAATACACAGATTGTTCAGTGGACACTTTCCCAAAAATGTTATTATTATTTTTTGAAAGAGCGCAACAAAAGTGAATTAAGTTGCTTACGTGCACAGATTGGGAGTTCTGAAAATTATGCAAATACGGTACATATTAAAACAGGCCAAGATGATCTCCCTACTGTAGCTCACTACACTGCCCACGTCCTTGCTTGTTCTGCCCAGTCTGTACTCCCTTTCACACACAGCAAAAGATCCAGATGAGCTATATTGTGTAACACTTCCACTTCTGACTGCAACCGGCCCTAGGTTTGACAAATCTAAAAGTATCTTTCCAAATGTCAACCAAAAGTTTCAAGGGATTGTGTTGCTTCAGGTAAAAATGTCATTTTCACCATCGTTCACATGTCAAGGTCATTAAAATGGAGACGTGTGATGTATTTGTATTCTCCAATGATATCCACCCTGCAGCCCTTCCATCCTGAAGACAGGGAAGGGCGTGTGGTTGTTGCACAATGCACTTCAAACAACGCAGCATCTGTTCATTACCAAGTCCACTCACTGTGTGATGTAACCGAGACACAATCCAACACAAAAGTCAGCATTCGGCTAAACTCCCCGTGAGACACTCGAGCAGAAATGCCAACCTTTCTTCTCTTTCTGTGGGTCATTGTTGGCGTGTAGAGCAGCACGGCGTGGGTCTAGTCAGAACCAGACCGCCCTTTCGACCACAGCGTGATGGACATCCATTGTCCCTTACTGAGGGGCATCGTGCACGTTCAGGGGAAATGTGCGTGCGCTAAGGGATGCTCAGAAGGTGTGAGATGGTCTTCGCCGGGAGAGAAAACGGAACGAGTGGTAAAGGAGGTATAGTTTGCTTGGCATGCCACCCACTTCTCAGATCCCCATGCCACGTCTACCCAGGGAGCAGCGGAGGAGGAGTGGACGGAGGAGGATGAGGCTCTCAGCCACTGCGATCATCCCCCCAGTAGATGCCACAACAGCACCGCCACAACTAGCAACTCGGCCAACTGGACTAAACGGCTTCAATTAGTGGAAGAATCCAACAACAGGGAAGCATAGAAATTGGGAGATGCAGCAACCATTTGCATTGTGTTTAATAAAGGCAGTGTTAAACAAAGTACTGGCAGTACAAAAACAGTTACTCAGAGGGTTGTTGTTATAATACTATTATGATTAGAAAAAAGGAATTTTGCCATCTTGTGGTACTATTGTACCGACACCAAAACACCAGTTCTCTTTTTAAACACATTAGCATAGTTTATTTAGCACTTTTCAAAACTGGTTCTTCTCCAGCAGACATGGTGATCAATAAAACCACAGTATTGTATTGCAATAGTACTGAATGGTAGAACACATAATTATCATGAAAGGAGACAATTATAGCTACCTCACAATATTTGTTCTGTTTCACACTTAATTCACTTAGAGGACAGTTGAAATGGTAGACTGAAATTACATTGTTGCTTTGTATCAGCTTAATGTAACATACAATGTGTTTCTGACCACAGCTAGCTGACCAGTAGGAACTCTATTCAATCAAGGGATTAACCTGTGATTATCAGCTGTGATTGACATGGCGCAGAAAGGATAAAAAAGGGTACACTGTAATGAAATTAAGCTCATGGATACCAATTTGAATACAGACATTTCATTACATACTGATTCTTTTCCACAATTTGAGTTTAATATTATTCTGTTTTCCAGCATATACGGAGTCAATAGATAGTTTCTATTGCAATCACAAAATCTATCATTATGTATTTAAAAATATAGAAATATAATAAACTATAGTTTCTTCGATTTGTTCTTAAAGACTGGAATTCAGATATGACTTTTAGCACTAAATGCTAGTTTGGCACTGGTCAAGGCTCCAAAGTCTTTATACAATATTCCATTTAAAATTGTAAAAGAATAACTGAAAGCCATGTACAATATGGCAAATGAAGCAAACAAGGCTTTTGTCATGAATCAACACAGGGCCACTATTTTTATTAACCTCCACTCTCCTGAATGCTGAAACAGCTGAAGGCCAACAGCCCCAAAATACAATCACCTCTTACTCTTAAAAAAAACAAGATGTAACCAGCATGAGTGTGTCATTACTGCACCACAAAATTAGGTTCCATATATTTTGCCCCTGTATGGCTGTTCTTTCAGGGGAATCGGGAAATGGCCTTGAGAGGGTGGTCTGGTCTATGCTGTTTGTGGGGGCTGGAGCCATGGGGCACTGAGCCACTATGGCCATATTAAGCGGTGGCATATAGTTGTTAAGCTTATGAAAACGTCAACCAATTGAAAATATCTCTTAAGAGGACTATGAAGTCCGTTGCTCATATTTAATTATGCCTGATATTGTTTTCATTTTAATTAAAGTTGGAGTGAACTCAAGGAGAATATAGGTTATGTAAAACTGGGAAGGTGGCTTTATTCAAATGAATGAGCCACAATGTAGGCTAAATTTCATGCAAAGATGGACACCAATGATTTGTTAAAATAACCAACGTCCACAGGACACTAGCACCTCCATGTGGTTCAGTTAGCAGTGCAAGTGGAGGTAATACAGTAACCTATGGCAGATCAAGAATAACATAGCAGCCAGTACATGCCAGCAGCAATGTCAGGCTTTATGTGAGACTACTGCACCACTATAAAGACAATTTGGGCATTTTGCTCTACTATAATAGGATGCTCTAGCTTATAAACTTTCCACTACAGTAAAATATCAGATGTTTTTTCTGTGAATATATACTATTGCTTTAAAGAATAATGGCTACAGTAAGCCTATGAGCAGGAAGTAGCATAAAGTCATCTCTAAACCAAAACATGACTACCTCTAAATTGCACGCAGCAAATGTAAATATCCCCATGTGACCTGGAATTTAACATCAGCAGTACTTTCAGGAAATGCCACCTCCCTATCTAACTACCTCTCAGACTCAGCTGTTTGTTAGGCTGAATTCTATTCTTTTCTAGGGAACATCCTCTCCTACTCAGCCCTCATTTCAGGGTGATTGCGGTTGGTGTCCCTTTGGTTGAAGCTTTGCAATGTGGGTGGATTGACTTCCTGCATGTTGGGCCCTGTGCAGAACCACCAGTGTCACTTGACCCCCCTGTTTCAGCCACAATGTTTTACTTTGCAATAACATTTTTTCTGGGGAGTAGGCAGCCAGAAGAGGACTGGGCACCCCTCTGAGGCTGGTTCCTCTATAGGTTTCTTCCTAAATTTCAGCCCATCTAAGAGAGATTTCCTATTCACTGTGCTCCTTGGGGTTTCAGGCTGGGTTTTTTGTAAAAGCACTTTGTGACAACAGCTGATGTAGAAAGGGCATTATAAATACATTTGATTGATTGATGATCTTAAACCTCAGGTGGAAGGAAAATGATTATCGATTATGATTATCACTTTGCCTTTCCAAATTTTGGCATATCTTTCCATTTTCCTCAGGAAATTAAATCACTGTATAGTTAAGGAAATTATTTCTGAAAATATTCTACCATTGTAATTTACTGACAAAGTACAGTCAAGGGCATATGAACAGCGGGTGAGGGGGGTGTCAACAGTCAATTTAATTGAGGCTGAATGTAAATACATACAAACTTGCATTAAATGCGTCATATTAATTAACACCACTGTCAGCTTTGCTAGGTTTGTGTTGCTTTTGTAACGGACAGGGTCCTCATCACTTTGATTAGGAAATGTAATGTCAACATATGGAAATGTGTTTTCAATCAAGTCAGTTGGGTTCAAAATGTTACAGGAGGTACATTTGCTACCCAGCAAACCTGCCAGCCAACCCAGCTAGCTTGGATTATTAAATAAATATCACCATATTTTAGGTGATATCAAAAGATGCATGACATTTAGCAGGTCACACAACAGTTATTCTTAAATATGTAGCCATTTTAGATTTTGTCTAGCGACCCACCATGCCATGTCTGACTAATTTTATACAACATCCGGCACTGCCGAAACACTGGTAATAAAGGACTGCTAAAGGTAAGACTACGAAACCAAGCTCTCGGTTGGTCTTCACAACATACAGTCATCACTATCAGGAAAACAGGCGGCAATCATGATTTCTACAACTTTTTTGCTTTAGAAAATAATTTTCCTTTTTTCTGTACTTTAATTCTGCATATGGAAGAAAAAACATTGGGGAAAAATAGGTCATGACCGAACGCATTAACCAGAGTCCAGCCTCACTTCCTTGTTCTGGTTTGGGTCTGCATCTGCGCTTGCCTGCCCAGGGGTGAACTGCAATGTATTTTATGGTCTGCAGAAAGAGACATCGGCTGCCACCTGCCCTCCAATGAGGTCATACATGAAATCACCCCCTTTCCTTCCGAACCACCCCAACAAAAACTAACCTCTGGCAGGTGGAGGGCAGACAAGCAGTACAGCTCAATAATGAGCAAAAACATCTGATACCTGAGTGCCATAACTTTTTGTCTGGTTTAGTTTAGTATGAATTGAAACAACATTCCACAATAAGAACCCAATCCTTGGATGCTTTGGGACAAGGATGACATGACACTGACAGAATTGTGATTTTGGCTTTGAATTTTGGCTAATACTACGTACATGAATATGACAAAATGTAATAATATTTACACCCAAATGTGCAGGTTCGATGGAACAGTCCATCAAATATGGCCTTTATTAGCAAATTAGGAAGCTCTGAGGAATTCCCTGCACAATTGGCATAGCTTTAATCAGCTAAGTATTCTGACCAATCATCTCCCACAACACCTCCACCCACATTGTGTGCACCCAAGCATCAATAACTATGCTGTAATATTTTGAGACCATTCCAAATTCAGTGCAGCTGATCTGTGTCTGTAGAGACTGCCACAATTAAGGGTAGAACATGCCCAACTTTGCTTCATTCAAACGGGTCCACTGTGATAATGTTATGTTGGAAATTGAATCAACATGGATGCAGTAATTCTTTCATTGAAAGTTTGTTTCAGGGATGTGCACAGATTACAATAAAAAAAAGAAATACCATGAAAAGAAATGCAGCAATAAAACATATTTTGTTGAGTGCTGTATTGAACTTTCCATACCCATAAGTCATAACAAATATATAAAGTAGCTCACTGATATGACTCGCTTAAGCCAGTGAATCATTACAGCTTTGCAAAGGACACCCCCCTGTGGTCTTGTGTTGAACTGCATGTTGCTTGTTGAGTGGCACTGCATGGTGGCAACCTCTATCCAGTGCCCCCAATGAGATCTGATCACCTGGTCCCTGTATGCAAATAATTTGTTGTTTCAAAAAAAAAAAAAGTGGGATTAAGACACAATGACACAAGTCGCCATCATTTGAGAGGGCCGAAATAGTTCAACTGTCCAGACCTGGTTAAACTTGCCTTTTAAAGACAACTGGCAGGGGGTTAGATAATCACTGGAGGCTGTCAGGAAGATCCAGGCCCAGATCCACGAGGGTGTGAAAGTGAGCATTGGAACGGATGTTCAAGGGATCTGGCATGCAGACCACGGAGATGAAAAGGGCTCTTCACATTGAACATATTTAACTTCTTCCCATGTGGCTTTGTAGTCCACCCAGATGGTTAGGATCACCTCTAGATGGCATCATATTTCAAGTGTGAGGTCCCACTTTGGTGTCTTGGAGGCTAAGTGGCCAAGTGTAAAGTTATGTGGACTGGCCTTTTCTGAGAATTCAGAATGGAGAGCTGAGGTTGGAGAGGTCACATGCCTACTACTGGCAGGTGCAAGGTCAAAACAGGTTGTAGCTGATGTGAGACTTTGTCATCTGTGTTCAGGAGGACAATCTAGTTGAGAGGATGTATAAAGATCGTGTTTCAAACACTATTAAGAGAGATGGTTGACCACTAATTTTTACCACTACTTGCAGAAGTCTGTCTCGCAACTGAATGTATCTCCTTGCTTGGGTGCTAATTCAGTTGTTACAAATAATATTAAGAATTTGTATTTGTTTGAACTTGTTACATTTTAGCACCTGTAGAGACTCAGTTTCCAAAACAAGTATTAGTTTTCCCGTAAAGAAAAAAGCTAATATGGATTGTATGAAGAATGTATTTTAATTTTAACAGTTCGACAAGTAACAGTTTGTATTCATTAATAAATGTATATATTCTGTATTTCATTAACATGCTGTTGATCTTTTCTGTTCGGTGCTTATTAAAACCTGTTTCCTTATTATGGCCAATACAAGATCTACACAAACAACTGATATGAATTGGATTGTTACAAGTTATTTATATATTTAATCCACAAATTATCCATTTTCCTATTTTGATATTTGTGAAGTTCAGCTAATATCCAATAGACATTTCATTACATGTAGCTATTAATGCACTTGGTTGTCAACGCAAATAGTTGGTTGATGCTGCCTGATACGGTAAGAGGGATGACTGTGTCAAAAAGCTTGTGCTCCTTTACTCTCTGAATCATACTTTTGACATGCAGTCTTAGCCTGACAATGGATAGGGTCTCCCTTACCTCATGCTCTGGCATCTGTGTGCGCATCAGCAGAAAAGCTGTCCGACAGATCTTGCATGGAACAAGATCATCCACGAGGTAGCCCTCATCCACCATAACGAGTATGATCAGGGATAAGCAAGGAAAGGATTCCTGGCTACCTAATAATCTCCTTGTCACTCACAGAACCAGCATACAAACAGGTTACAAAAGTGACAGCTCCATGTGGTGACCTTCCCAACATGACCTTGAAGGTACTTGTAAGAAGAAAATGCCTCACTCTGCAAGAGTAGGGAAGGTGTCTGGCAGCAGAGTTCATTGCAGTTGATCACAACCTTGGTGTCTGGATAATCATTAAACTTTGCTTTGATGTTATTCTTGGAGATCCATATCCATACTGACCCATGCAGGATGTAGAGGAAGTTGGCCTAAGAGATGATTATCTGGCTCACTGTTGACTGGTGGATGTAAAAGATGACCCAAATCCTTCTGTTTCAGACCCAGCGAACCAGAAAACTAATTGATGGGTGGGAGTGACTAAACAAATAGAAAAACTATTTAGTACAATATATTCCCCTTGCATTGGGTTAGGTCCATAACACAAATAAAGTGAAAAATAGTAGATATAGATATTAACACAAGGAAAAATAACAGTATGCTAAATAATCCATATAAAGTACTGTATTCAATTGAGCTGTCACTTATTGCTTTTCGTCCAGGAACATTTATCTCAGACGCATTTGCACTGGTGATTCTTGGTGTCTGCTGACCTCAATCAAATCCCAGAATGCCACCAGGATGGTGTATGTTGCAAATATACAAAAGGAAACAGACCGGGAGTATTAGCTTCAAGGAAGATCAAATAGCTTTGGATTGCATGGAGCTGTCTGCTTACTTGAACTTCCTTCCTTACTATGATTGCCCATCTTGTTTAGGTATCAAGAAGCACTAGACTTGACCTAGCTAATGTTGCAGCCTGTATTAGTCTTAACATCCGGATTCTTTCAGATATTTATATAATTTTTGTTTTACTGCAATTCAGTTTTTTAAACAATTAGTTTCAACACTGTAGTGCATGCCTAATGCTAAGACAATATTCATTCAGTAGGCTTACTTTTGGTAAGATTTGGTGTCTTAGTTTTGAATAACACAGTAGGAGACACAGGAGGACTTTGGGATTGCTGGATAGTAAACAATTACTGTACCTTGTTTGAAAACCTGTCTTCGTAATTTCCCATTTAACCACTGAACATAAAAGTGGTGTTGTGTTGTCCGTTATTCCAGCTTTGCTTGAAGCTCCTGAATTTCTCATGCCTGCTCCTTGTTCACCATTATTACGGCCATTTCCAGGACTGTGGGATCAGGGCCTGCATAGCAATCATGCGTTCAGATTGGATCAGAAACTGCACAGTCCATCGTTGTTAGCGAAAATGTAGGGGCGGGGGGTTTCAGTCGCTTTCCCAAACAGCAGGTCTGTTTTGAATAAGACTATTCCATGCAAAGATGGTAGAAATCACACTTTATGTACCACCATCCTCCAACTTTCCCCTGAAATGTGTATTGTACATCTTTGTGACATGTTAATGTCACAATGTACTGCCACCAACCAACTTTTTCTGACCTCGTCATTGACCAGGAATCAATGTTCCTTACTATCTCCTTCACGGGGCAGAAATGTAAACTTTCTTGCTGCAAAAAAGTACTCTGATAAGTGTTCAATATAGCTAGGCCATAACGAAAACAATAACGTAAGAGCGCCTGAAGCCTGTCCAGTTACAAAGTGAAATATATATTTTGTTGGAAACCCAAAATACTTGGCACTGCCTCTAGTGGTCTGGAGCAATTCCGTTTTGAACTTGAAATGCAGCATTTCTGCAAATTTTGTTGTGTTCTGGGCTGATGCTGATGTGGTGTGACCCAATGCTGTTGTGGTATCATTTAATGTTGTGGTGTTGTGACTAGTTGATTGTTTTCTGATACGCAACCTTTTGATAAATGTTTCATTTTTGTTAATGTTAGTGTGTTTTCAACTTTTGTTTGCATCGCTAATGTTGTTGTGTTTTGCACCCGTGGGCCACAGTATGAATGCTTTGGTGAAGACAAATAACATTTATGAAATGCTCTAGTCCGGTTTCAGACCCGATCATAGTACTGGGAATGCACTTGTGAAGGTAACAAATGACCTTCAAATGGCCTCAGAGATTCTGCATCCGTCCTGTTTCTTCTTGATCTTAGTGCTACTTTGACACTATTGATCACTCCCTTCTATTCGAGAGACTGGAAACCCATATTGGGCTACGTGGACATGTTATAGCCTGATTTAAATCTTATTTATCTGAAAGATATCAGTTCATGTGTGGACGGTATATCCTCTGACAAATCAAAAGTTTGTTTTGGTGTTCCTCAAGGCTCGGTTCTGGGCCCGCTATTGTTCTCATTATATATGCTGCCTCTTGGTGATGTAATCCAGAATTACAATGTACATTTTCATTGTTATGCTGATGACACACAGTTATATATTTTGATGAAGCATGGAGAAGCCCCAAAATTTGCTTTGAAATCATACGTTTCAGATATTAGGATGTGGATGACAAAAAAACGTTTAAACTCAAGAAAATCAGAAATGCTCATTTTAGGACCCAAGAAACAAAGAGCTTTGTTAGGGATCCCTAGTCAAAGCTGGCAAATGTGTCTCCGGAATGGGAAGTTTGGGGTCCCCTGCTGGTGATCCTGCCTACGCGAGCCGATAACGCATAAGCGGATGAACATGGGAAATGAGATTTTAACCTAGAAAACAACACAAGGACTTGCTCCTACTTTTCTTGCTGAAATGATCCAGCCATACATACCTACACATAACCTTAGATCACAAGATGCAGGCCTAATTGTCCCTAACATTTCTGAACAAACAGCCGGAGGCAGGGAGTTCTCTCATAAAACTCCACTACTGTGGAATTATTTGCCAATTAAGGTTAGAAATGCAAACTCAGTGCAAACTTTCAAGTGTTTACTAAAGACTCATCTCTTCAGCCTGGTCTACGAATAAGTGTAGTCTGGCCCAGGGGCGTGAAGGTGAGCAGAAAGGCCTGATACTGTCCACCCTTGCTGTCTTGCCAGATGGGCTCTCTTCCCCAATGGAATGCCCTCCCTCAAATGCCATTAGAGGTGATGCCTGGCAATGTGGGTGGATTGCTTTCCTGCCTGTTGGGCCCTGCCAGGGGTCTCCCCCAGATAGGGCCACAGCATGACTAAACCCCCCTGTCTCAGCCCTTAGGTCTTACGCTGCTATATTTTTATGCTGGTGGAGTAGGGTCAGGTCTCCTTCTCCACTATAAATCCTTGTTTATCCAAGGAATGCATTTTCTAAATTTTCCGTCTCCTTACGTTTTAAACTGGAGGTCTGGGACATGAGGTCTTGGCCCACACCTGGGGAGTACCAGGCTTGACTCGTTGCTGTCCCTGTCCAATGACCTCCAGGATGTGTTGCAGATCAAGACGTTACTTGACCATCCTTGTCCTTCAGGTCATGCTTCCGATATAGACTAGGTTTAAACACTCTGGACTCATGCATTTATTATTACAATTTGTACTTATAATATGTTCACCCGACACAACCGGAAGAGGAATGCTCACACCTCTGAGCTTGGTTCCTCTTTAGGTTTCTTCCTACATTTCTGCCTTAGGGAGTTTTTCCTAGCCACTGAAATTCAATACGATTGTTTGGGCTAGTGTAAAACCACTTCTACTGATGTAAAAATTGTTTTATAAAATGTATTTGATTGATTGATTGATTTATTGATTGATTGAGTACCAGCAGACCATGTGGTCTTGTGGGAATATCCCTGACCTTCAATATTTTGACCCTGGCTTGATTTCCCTCACAGATCTTCCAATTTGTTTTTGAGAATAATTGTGTTTCCTGACCCTTTTATATGGTTATTGTTTTCTAAAGAAACTAACCAACCATGGAGTGATTGGAGTCATTGTTTTCATTAAAGGTAGGCTGTATAGCCAGTAGCTAGCCATCTACAGTCATCTTTGTACAAGAGTGCACTTTAGTTACGTTAATGAACAAATATTCTGTTGTCCACGCCCTCAGCAAAAATTAACTGTCTGAGGTCGAATTTGCATTCCTTTTGTTTAAATAGTGTAATGGCTGATTACAGTTTGCCACATAGGAAACCGTAGATCAAAACCAGCCAGAGACAACAACATTTATCCCTTCTAAACATGGGCGGACTGAACTAGGCTTGCCTGGATCCTTTTCTGGTTGGCTTAATTAAATGTTGCAGTTTCTGTAACAGTCTATCAGTTACTTAGATCAACTGGAGCTTTGCCCACTCTTTGCAGGTCTGCTTCAACTGTTTCACGTTCAAGAGCTTTTTACCATGCACAGCCCACTTTAATTCCCCCCACAGCCTTGATTGGATACTGATCCAGGCTTTAACTCAGGAATTCCTTAACCCGCAGTTTGTTCTTTTTGAGATATTCTGTTGTAGCTTTCCTTGTGTGATTTGGATAATGTTCCTGTAGCAAAATCCATGTCCAGTTCAGCTTTTTGACAGCTGGCGTCACATTTTCCTCAGGAAATCTCTGGTAAAATATGGAATTCATGGCTGACTTAATGACAAGTAAGAAAGACTGGCCCTTAGGCAGGAAAGCAGACACAAACCATTATACAAATGCCTCTATGCTTTGCATTTGGTACGAGGTTCTTCTGCTCAAAGGCAGTGCTTCATTTTGGCCAAACACGGCATCAGGCATTGCAGCTAAACAATTTCACTTTTAACTAACTTAATTTAAGTCAACTGTGGAAAATTACAACATGGACCCTTAAAAATAACCAAAGATTTGAGGAAATCTACCAAAAAAAGTTTGTACAAATTATTCCTTTGCCCCAGGCAACCACAAGGACACTGTTGATTTTTTTAACCACAAAAATTATTCAAGGCAAGCCCCAATGATTTTACTAGTAAAAAGTTATAATCTAGTCAAGTTCATTGTTTCTGATGGACAAACTGGAAACAATGATATATGTACGGCTACATTGCAGCTATTCCACTCAAAGCACAATTGGTTAAAATATTTTCTACAGGCGCCTGCGTACTAGCACTATACTGCAGAGGGAAATTGCACAAGCTTCTATAAATTACGGTTCTTTTGGCAGCAGGATTGTATGCCAGTTGCACAATCACGTGTGGTTTTCCTACAGAATAAGAGTCCCCCAGCAAAGCTCTGCTCATTGTGACAATATACTCACATTTGAGTTGTATTCTAGTGAAATGTGGATCACATTATTACAAACACATTTGAAAATAAATGGATAATAGAGCATGTGGTTGTAATTACCAGCAACAATATTCACATTGCACTAGAATACAAATCAAATGTGCACTGGAACAATATTAATAATGTGCACTGGAATGGGCATTCCACAAATCC
Organism: Esox niger; assembly: GCA_016801105.1. NCBI lineage: Eukaryota > Metazoa > Chordata > Actinopteri > Esociformes > Esocidae > Esox > Esox niger. Next base: position 34,991 of record JACXGJ010003437.1, read on the forward strand.
AATAAGTATACTTACCCGTCCCAACTAAGACTTCCGAGCCACAGTTTAATCTGTGAAAAGTGCAATATTTTGAAAGTAATTTTCATTGTCAAATAGATATTTTAAGCATGTTTCTTTCCGGCTTTTCTCCATGCATGACAGAATAAGTAGCTATTTCACTGAAGATCCAGAAACATCTGTGCATGTACAGATCATGCGCTGCACAATATAATCTATACATTAGTAGGATAGTTGTTGTTAAACTTTTCATTATTATCAGCATCCTACTTATGACCATATTAAGTGGCCCTGATGGTATTATTTGATTACCTGATAATGTAGGACACGTCAAGAGCTTATAGAATAGGATGATCCCCCTAAACCAGGACCCAAATTCTCTGCACGCACATTTCGGAACACTGGAAATTAAAATACATGGAATGAAACACAAAATTACTTAATTTTTGTGTTAGACAACACAGTTCATTGCATTCAAACTGGTTAGTGGAATTAAAGTAATTTGTCCCCAGAGAAAAACGGGTCTTAATCCACCGCCAATATCTTGGGCACGTCTACTTTGAAGTTATTACAACGAGGGCTTTTATTCAGAAAGCTTCCTCAAGCCATCTAAATTTGACGTCATCTTTTGTATCGCTAGCAGAATAGAAGTCTGCTCCAACTTGGGCACGGTTCAGATGTGTCGGTCCCCGGGTGGGCCAGTGTTGTGTCCGAACCTGTGCTGATTATGAGTGACTGAAGAGTGTATCTGATTGAATGTATTTATAAGATTAGGCAAGCCTACATATCCGATACAATCATTGCAGCCTAATACCACGGACAGTATGTACGATTTTATATTGTATAAATATAGTACATTACGCGGACTTCCGCGGTCTCATTGAAGGACATTAGGAGAGCAACTGGACCTCAGACCTAATCATGTCTACGTCGGCAACCAACAAATCCGGTACACTCCTTAAGGACGAGAAATGTAAGCAGCGGAAATTCCAATCTTTTCTTTTCTACCAAGCGGTGCGGGATTTAAAGCCTGTTTGGATGTTGGAAGACATGCGGACAATGGAGACTTTTTACTGGGAAGAAGATGCAAGCCAGAGATCCTACACTCCGTCAGAGGCATTACTGTACGCTATCGTTCATGACCATCAAGCCTACGCTCAATACTTGCTTAGTCACTACACCGATGAAGCGCTGGCTATGCCCGGCGAGCGGTTTTGTTGCTGTCCATCCTCGGCTCCACATTTGGCAATGACTGTCAGGTACGACAGGCGGGACATACTGGGTCTCATATTACAAGAATCGCATCGACTTCCAAGTCTGCGATCATATATGAACCGAGGCGGATGTTTTCACATGGAAGACGGTAAAACACCACTACATCTAGCCTGTGAGCTCCTGCGATCAGAGGCGGTAATTCTTTTATTGGGTAATGGCGCCTCGCCACAAGCAGAGGATCACAACGGTATGACGCCACTTGATGTCATTTTGGAACAGCTGTGGGACTCAAAAGTGAACATTGGTCCAAAAAAGCTGTGTCTTGACAACTTATTAATGTTTATGCCCGAGATTCGATTCAAAATGAAAAGTGCGCTCGAAGGAGACCCTGTTTGTTGGTCTAAAGTTCTTGGTGAGGAAAAATTCAAATATCTCGTTGGACAGAAGCCAGCTCCACTGTTCCTCATTGCTATGCAAAACATTCTGAGGCTGCTTCCCCCAGAGCAATTCCCCAACAGCCTGGACGAGCTTCCCATACCCTCCTCGTTGAAACCATTACCCTGCAAACAGCTTGGGCAGCTGAAAGTGTTTTGAAATTCATTTTAGAACTGTCTTAACTTAATGTATTTATTGACATATAATATTGTTTTAGCATGACTGATCGAGGTGTGACGAGCATGTAGGTCCTTTGTATAATTTTATCAATTTAAATCCCTGTTTGAAATCAGGAGACTATATGAATGGGTGCTAGTCATGATCATTTCTGTGATTCAATATGAGTGTTTTCTTTTAAATAACTTTTTATGGGTTGTATGCAAATGTCAATTTGGAGTGTACAGTAGGCTATAACAATATATTTTATTGCTGTGCAGAAAGTTACGCTTTTGTAGCCTAATGAATATACACAAGTTGTTATCAGTTTAAAATGATTACCTCAAATATGTATCTTATAAGAATTGTGATCTAGGATCTTTTTAACATTAAGTGCTGCTAAAAAAAAGATATTGTGCTTCTCCAGTAAGAACATTCCCCATGATTAACAATATCAAGGAAACAAATACAAACCTTGACAAACTAATTGTTACATGAGTTTCTTCTATTCTGGCTTTAATCATTTAATTGTAAGCCAGGTGTTTTACCAACTGATGAACACATTTAAAGAGCAATTTTAAGACCACTGAGGCTCCTGTTTATCCTCTCAAGGCCTATGTATGTGACATGTCTTTTTTTAATCAATGCTCACAACTTAGTGTTTGATCATGAGTAGTTTAAGGTAATCAGCTAAATTAATTACATCATTCTGGTGCAGTATGTTCAGAACTGTAAGAAGCAAGCCATTTGTCAGAAGTAGAGCAGATATTTGTTTTAGAAAGGAACAATGGGTACATCTACTTATGCTAACAACATGAAATGTCCTTGTGACTTAATAGATCACCATTTACAACACACACCTGGACAAAGTATATGCTGCAGTGATGGAGGGTTGTCGGTAGTAAAGAATTCCACATTAGCTAGAAAGGTGATGGTCAATCATTTCAATGTTCATGTTGTTTACATTAAATGTTTACCCAATATAAATCTGAAATACAAGTCCTGTTAATATCAATGAAACTATAATAGTACAAATAAGCCCTGACTGGAGTGCCCGTTTACGTAGGGCCCACTATTATGATTGTAAGTGTGGGTTTGACATGAATGTCAAGTCTAAGGAAAACTAACATACATTTTGTATTTACACAAGATTTGGCTTCATTCCTCTTGGTTGCCTAGATAAACATAATAATTAGTGCTGACTTCATAATCAATGTGCATCCAAGTGTTCAGAGTGCTGTCTTAAATACAGATCTGCAGAGGCATAGGAAACAAGAGACTGCTGTTTTATACATCAAATTATCCAGCAGAGGGGGCGCAAAGTCCACAAAACAGAGGTTGTGGCAGTGGTATGTAGCAGGGGGTATTCCACAACAGTTGAGTGAATACAGGAAATGGCTTGTATCAACTAAATAATGGAGTCTACATAATTACTTGGTTTTAAAACAGCACAATGAATCTAAGTGAAATATTATATCTGCTTAATGTTTTAAATTACTAATATTATAAAGAAAAGCATAATTATTCACCCCATTTGCTATCATCTGTGGTGCAACAATTTGTCTTTAGAAAATTTGATCAATCACATCCATCTGCAATCATGGCGTTTTACATACTTCAGGATGAACATACCTGTGTCGTTCGGTCGGGAGATCCAACTTAGTACAATCCCAAACCAAAACAAGAAATGGGGACAATGGCACTTTGAATCTCTCTAGAACAGAATGTCCTTAAAACGGAGTATCTTGTCTAGAAGGGCGCTAATCAGGGAAGCCATCTATGGTAACGAAGAGTTGAGCTGGGCGACACCGTGCATATTGTAGCAACAGACTGGGTGCGTCTCAAAAGTGGCCTTTATGAGAGAGGGGCAAAAATAAAGCTGCTCTTGAACAACACTAGTTTGCTAGAAGGCATTTTGGAGAAGATTCTATGGTCTGATGAGTATTTTGATCTCAACATTAGGATATTTTAATGCCAGGCTAACACACCCTGCATGGTGATGGCAGCATCGTAGTACTGGGATGGTTCTCCGTTTCAGGTTCTGGAAAGCTTGTAAATAGAGGTTAAAATGGATGCAGTAAAGTACAGGGAAATCCTGAAAGAAAAACTGTAAGACCTGAAACTTGGGAGAAAAAGAGGACAATTACCCTAAACATACAAAGGCAAGGTTTCGGCGTGGTTTAAAAAATAAAAATACATAAAAAAAATTTAAAAGTGTACCAGGTTCAATCCAATTGAGATCATGGAAAGAGGTGAAAATACATTTTCACCAAAAAGGTTCCCATCCAACTTGAAGGAAATGAAGGAATTTTGCAAATAATCATCAGACATGGCTATATATTGACATACAAAGCCAAATAGATTCAGGGCTATAATTGCTGCCAAAAGGACCTTTACCAACTATTCACTAAAAGGGTGATTACTTTTGCAATAATTATAAATAATAGGCACTGTGTTGTAAAGTGAATGATGTTGAGAGCCACTATAAGCCTTATTACATGAAAACATGGAGTCTTGAAGACATATGCCAACTTCAATAAATAATTTCTCAGTTTGCTAATAATAGTCGGTATTGTTTCACTGTAGATTGTCATTCATGATAGAACCCATGATCAAGTCAAACCAGTGACCCTGAGAAACACAGCTCAGTAGTGAAATGAGAAATGTAAAACAAAGATTAAAAAATAAAAATATCTTTATTTATTTTAAATAGATGAAACACATTTGGTCAACCCAACCCCCGGAGGGGGGTGCTGATTCAAGGGTAACACACACACACACACACACACACACACACACACACACACACACACACACACACACACACACACACACACACCTTAAAAATCTGGATTTCATTTATGAACAAATAATTACACCTGAACCAGGGGCAGAGCATAGCTCTCCCATGGGTGCGACACCTCCATCCAATAAAATCTTGCTATAGCTACCTGACTTCCCATATAAAAGATAGACCCAAGGTAAAATGTAATACAATTCCCTGAATAAAACATACATTTCATCTACCATGATGAACAGAAGCTTGTTATTAAGCAACAACAAAATGTACCTGCAGTTACAAAACAACAGCTAGCGGCTGTTGGACCTGGAACATAACTGTATTCCACATTTCGCTTGAAGCTGCTCTCGTCATTATAACATCAGATCTTTCTCCTCAATGCTTCAGCTGTTCAACAACTTAGTAATGACATTTCAAGTGCACATATCATTATATTTTTATAATTAATTGCTTTTTCATTCCTGAGTCGCAGACCTAGCTACATTAAATGTTTTTATTTTTATTTTGTGCACTGGAGGCAACAGTAAGACAACCCCCCAAAAAACAATGGTTTTACAGAGGTGGCCACAGACAATTTATCGCTCCACGTCTTTCCTGACTGATTCTTCTCAGGTTATACATTTTACTAGCGTCCTTGTCACTACTGGTATCATGAGGCGGTACCTGCAGCCCATTAAGGTTGCACAGGTGGTCCAGCTCCTCCAGGATTGCACATCCATATGTGCCATCGCAAGAAGGTTTGCTGTGTCTCCCAGTAGTGTCAAGAGCATGGAGGAGATAGCAAGATATGGGCTGTTACAGGAGGAGAGCTGGAAAGGGCTGTAGAAGGGAATTAACCCAGCAGCGGGACCGGTATCTGCTCCTTTTTGCAAGGAGGAACAGGAGCATCGCTGCCACAGCCCTATGAAATGACATCAAGAGGGCTACTGGTGGCCATGTTTCAGACCAAACTGTCAGTCAAGGGGTGCATGCAGGCACGTGGGGGTCATTTACACTACAGAGTAACATCGAGTTGCCATGATGAAATTCACACAAGTTGGAACAGCCTGTGATTTCAAGTGATTACTTTCAGTTTGAGGGCTGGATTCAAACTGAAAGTAACAATCAATTGCTAAATCATTTTGTCCTCAATGAACTATACCATGTACAGTAAAGATTTTGATCTTTAATACATTTCCTTAATCAAGACCCAATGTGTGATTTAAGTGTTCCCCTAATTTGTTTGACCAATGTAGATGTATCACTTCAAAGTAATCTAAATGTAGCAAAAAAAAATCCTAACATCATTGTATTTTGCTTGCGATAAACATCTAGTAGGCCCTTTTGATTGCCTGGCATCGGTGCCAAGCACCCATTTATACCCCACCTCTACTTAAAAAGGGTCATTTAAAAAAGGTACATCATTCATTGTTTTTTTCAGTGCATAGTAACAATTTACAGAATCCAATTACAAGTATTTTACTCCAGAAATATAAAATGGCATGCTTATTTTCAATACCTAATCATTAAGTTCACCCAAAATGCCACTTGTAAATATCATGAACAACCCTGTAATTTCTATGTTTGCCTACATGGTCACAGGCATAGCAAATAGCTTGGAGGAATTCTTGATTTAGCTGAACCAGATGGCGCTGGGCAGAGAGGTTTTTACGCCACTGAAAGTAGCGCAGATATGTGGAGTCATCCTTATCCAACTTCAGCAGGAATTCTGCCAGGGATTTGGCATCGGGAAAGTCATTAACGTGGATGAAGGAATCTCCAGGGACAAAGACCTCATAGTTCTGTCGTGGTGGGCCCAATACTACTGGCACAGTTCCAGCTACAAGTGGTCCATTTAATTTCTCAGTGATGTAGTCTTTGTGAATTGAGTTCTCAAAGGATAGGAAAAACTTACAGCTGGAGAGTGCTGAAAAGTAGTCTTCAGATCTTAAATTACCAAATAAATTGCCTAAGTCTTCCACTTTAATATATTTAACCAGATCATTGTAATATTTACTCCTTGCCCCCATTGCTGTTTCAGCATCATTGTCACCCACAATCCAGCAAACTAGTTTATCCTTCTTTGGCAGAACGAAGTCCTCACCCTGGCCTTTCCTTGCGGTCAAGCGCCAACGCACAGGGATGTCTGCATCCTCCCTATAACTCAAGGTCAAGTTGAAAAGGTCCTCTATACCCGGTATCCTTAATGTGTTTGTAGGTGATTCCATGTGGTACCAGATCCACTCCTGGAAAAGTGGTCGAGGTGAAGAAGGCAAGTTGGATAAGTCGTGTTTGATGGACTTGTGAAAAATTAACACAGTGTCCGCCTGGTCATAAAGAGACTGATCATCTGTCAGGTGGCAGCCATCAATGTTAAATAGAGTGGCGCAATCACTAAAATCAAATTTGCGATCTTCAGGCCAGAACCACAACAGCATCATGGGCTTCTCTGGCTGCTTCTTAGACAATGAGCTGTTTCCAAGTTTCCTTGAGTTAAAAACTGACATAGCAGGCTTGGGAGGGCAGATCCGAGATGGAACCGATTTATAGTACATTACAAATAGAATCAGAAATCCACCTAGACCCACAACTGAGAACAGTATGACACGGACCCATCCAGAACGCATTTTTGATCCTGCAAAAAGAAGAGAATTTAATAAAAAATATTTCTTTTTCTTCTTAATATCAGAGACCAAGACATCCTTACAACATGGCACCAATCCCGTGAAGTATGCCTCCTAAGATTGAATTTAATTCCAAATAAATAGTTTCAGATATGTATTTTGATTTTGGCCTCTCGTCAGCAAACAGCTATATTGTTTAGACAAAACCAGATCAAGTTTTAAACATAATGGAATTCTGGATCCTCCAAAGTGACTAATTACTTTCAAATAATTTGCACCTGTTTAGGTACACCTGATTCTACAGTTATTTGGGATTTGTTATATTGGTTTACATTACTCATTGTGGTTGGAATTTTGCTCAAATATCCATGTGTCCAAATGTCTAACAAAAACTATTACTTCATGGTTTACTGTTTCACATTGCTGCATGGGCTACACATCAAAACAGGCTGGGAGCTGTATTTCCCACTGATGTCAAGAGATTGACTCAGAACTGATCTTCGTAAATTTAGCAACATATTCAATATTATATTTGTACAGCTATGAACCATAATACAAGTGCAGTGAAATGTTAGCATAGCTTAATCATTATCACAAATAAATGTACACAGAATATCTTAAGTAGTTTCTCAAAGCAAGTGATACGTTGTTAATGGTTTATATTGAGCTATATCTTGGTAGTAGAAAGAACCAAGACAATATTATAATGTGTTAAATACAGTTGGGTCTATAAAGTTTTTATTAGGCTATACAGCTTGAGATGTCTTCTCTAGCCCACAGGCAATACGCTAAAGCAACGTTTTCGTTAGCTATTTAAACATCTGCAGAAATGTATCTGTTAAATATCCGCCTTTGCAGCCTACATTAATATACACGTCCAGCCGTATACACACGGTTTATAGGAAGTTACACTGCTCACATGTTCTTTAGCCCTACTGTTAAAACACTGTCCTTGTGATGCGAACCTCAAAAGGGCATACGATGATTTCCTCCATAATGGATAGAAATGTACGTTGTTTTAATTTCTAAATTTGCTTTAACCGTGGTACCTGAAAGAAAAATATCGCATGAAACCTATTTAGGCTATAAACCTTTCAATGCGGAAATGTGTCCAAGGCTCTCTTGCACTACACCAAGGGTGTTTTTTAATACTTTCCTGTAAAAACGAAACGTTTTACAATGGGGACAGGGGTTACATACGCAAAACAACGATTTGTGATTCTACTGAAATGGTGAGAACTTTCTCCAGACCAAACATAAAAAGAAACCAAACCAAAAGTTTGTAACACGAATTACTCGTTGATAATCGCAGCTGGATTTAAAGCGAGCATTTTCACATATAAACACGTGCATTTCAAGAACACTTGTTTTCTTGTTCCATGAAAACTCGTTCGATTGACATTCTGCCCAGTTAAACAGAACCAGGTAACATTCAAACTTTATAACTGCAAACCATCGCTTGTCCCGCATTCTTTGTTTTTAAATCTGTAGTTCGATATGTTTATTAATAAAAGACAAAGTAGAAGACTCACCAGTCAACAGGTTATCTCAACGTATACACCGGTGCTTTATTGGTTTAAACCAATCAACCAAACTGTCCCATTCGTTGGTGGGCAACAATCTATTTTCTGTTTTGCCCTTCTTATTTTATTCGCTCCAAAGACACTTCCGCCAAAATTCGCGGAAGGTATCTAGTGCAATAAGGTATTTTTGCAGAGCTGGGCGTTACTTAATGTGGGGGTTCCTAAATATTAAGTTACGCCCACTGAATATAAAGTTACATCCACAGACGTTCGCCATTGGTCAGTTAATATGGGGTTCCTGAATTATAAATGATGCCCACTGATGTTCGCCATTGGTCTGTTTGGGGCTATTCTGGTTTGACACACTTGTTCGACGCAAGGTGGTTTGTTTGGGTATGACGTCATTACGTTGAGTGTTATTGTGGAGAAGGTAAACGAACGTTCAAACTTTATTTCAGAGTCCGTATGATTTTATAAAATATTTTTTGTCAAGATAAAACATTAGCGAGGTACGCTTCCATGCATGCGTTTTGGGTTAGGATAGACAAACACATTTGCTGGCTACACCATACAGTAGTTACGTTTTAGTTACGTTTTAGTGAGCCTGAACTAAAACTGTATACGGTTATTTTTCTACTGTTTCTGGCATGGAAAGGTTCATCTTCAGACTCGCAAGCAATTGCTCAATTCTTATCATTATTCTTAGGAAGTTAGTAGATACTAGCAAGCCTATTACTGGCTAAACAGCTCTTAAAGCGGCCAGTGGCAAAAGCAAAAGTTTGGCAAAAGTTTTATAAAAACGTAAACCTGATTACGAGTTGGATTGCCGGCAGCAGCTTTTAGGTTTGTTTGGAATTTTGTCTTAGTGACTTTTCCCAGATTTAGGAGCTGCTTTTAATGCTAAAACGCTTTGTTAAATACTTGGGCCAAATATGCAGTTAGGACGGACCCTGCAATTTCTTTAAGAGTTTTTCCTAAATCAGCAAGTTAGGAGCTACTTTTAGCCTTAAGATGTTTTGGGAATGCGGAATGTTTTCTACATGTTACAAAGTGAAACAGGACATCCTTTTGCATATGTTTATACAGGATTACCATTTATGCACTTTCACAAATGTGATATGGTGTGTAAGGTACACTGAAGCATAGATACTCTGTTTGCTTGTATGGGCAAGGTGGGACAACATATCACATATCGTGTCACATATTAATCTAATATCAGTCACCATAGGCTTGTTTCTTTGATTAGTTTGGCTCTGTATTAACACATCTTGCATTTTCATACTGTGTGAATTCATGGACTCAGTACTTTAATATCCACAAAGTGTTAGCTAGTAATTTTTTACACTCCTATGCAATGGTATATATAATCACATCAGCACAGTACATTTTCACAATAGCTCCTAGCCATCGTAGAACTCCAGCGCAAGCAGTTTTTGCATAGGGTACATGGCATCATCAGGGACACTTCCCATTCATGACACAAACTGTTTGCCCTCTTACCATCTGTAGCACCGGTCTCTTCGTTCCCACACCTGCAGGATCAGTAACTGGTTCTATCCAGCTACTATAACACTGCTGAACTCTGTGACCCAACACTAACCAATAACCACATGCACACCGCTTAGTACCACTCTCAGGGACATTGTTGCATTACTCTCTTTTGTAAAGGATTAATCTATGACCATACCCTTATTCATCCATTATTCTGCAAATTAACTGTAATACATGGACTGTTTTTGCATTAGACTGTTCGCGGTTGACATGTGTAGAAGAAGACCTAGGTCAGAAAGACCTATTCTTAGAAATGATTATGGCGACAACCGAAGGCGGAAGGCCTATCTATGGTCCTGTACAGATGGCTTCAAGCTGAAGTTGCCGGTGACTCCTCTGTTTCTTCCATTTGGGCAGGACAGAGACCAGGGTTAGATCAGATCAGGAGGTCTATTAACTCTGACATAGAACCATGACAACATAGAGTTCTATCTTCTTCTACGATTAGTATGACAACTTGTTATTTGTATGTATCTTATTGCATAAGAGTTAATATCTTTGGGAGCTGACAAGAAGGGGTATATAGAGGTGAAAGCAACGCTGTAAGATCGGAGTGACATTACTTTGTTGGTCTCTGTACTCATCCTGTGTCATGTTGTGATGATTGTATCTGTGGATCCATGTAATTAAACTTGAAATAATCAACTGTTATACGAACAACTGAAAGGTTTTTATTTTAATAAACCGTGAACATTTTCTTCCACACTTTGTACTACTAGACAGTGACATTGCTTTTGCAAAGTCTGATAAGGATATTTTCAGTTGATACTGTTAGTACAAGTCTACCTCGGAAACTTCATTGCAGCTATTGCTGCATATCAGTTGCACATGCTACCTTGCACCTTAAATTTGCCTTGATTGCACATATATAATTGCCTTTTGTACTTGCATTTGTATTTCCCACTTTGCTCTTAAGTGTTTCACTTGTACATTTTCTGCAAACTTCCATGTGCACCTCTGGTTAGAGGCTAGTTGCATTTTGTTGTTGTGAGAGCCACCAGCTGACCCAGGTCCCTATCTCCGCATCAAACACACACTCAACATTCTACCCCTGAACGTAACTCCAATGGCAGATCACAATCACCAGAATACCGAACACCTGTTTTAATTTACTATCCTCTATTTAGTTCCCCACCAATTGTCAGTCCGTTGTGAATTATTGATTGCTGGTGCTATCAGAGGAAAAACAGCAGTGTAAATGTAACAATCTGCTGATGATGGCTCTGACTGTTTTGATTCTATTGCATTATTTTTATTTTCACTGTAAAGCACATTGAATAGCTTCTTTGTATGAATTGTGCTATATAAATAAACTTGCTTGCTTGTTACAGACACACAAGGTGACACACAGGTGAAAATGGCAATTAAAAGTTAATCTCCCACACTTGCTCTCACTTGGATACCCTGAGCAGGCTAGATACTGAGCCATGCGGAGCAGAAAATAACTGTCAAAAGAATTGTGTAACAAGAAAATTGAATTTTATAAGATGGACAAGGATATGAAAAGATATCCAAAGACTTGCAAAAGCCAGGCAGTACTGTTCAATCGCTTCTTAAATGGAACATTTAGGGATGTCTTGATACCAAGCCAAGGTCAGGTAGACCAATAAAGATTTCAGACAAAACTGACGGAAGAATTGTTCGGGATACAAAGAAAAACTCACAGGTAACCTGAGGAGACATACAGGGTGCTCTGAAAAATAGTTATTTTCAGAGCACCCTGTATGTCTAAAAGACAGATGCACAGTACAATGATATATGAACAAAATAGAGCTGCATGGTTTCTGTTGGGGACATTGTTGCCATGCTGATTTTTGGGTTGCAGGCGTGTTTCTGATGCTGTGCATTAACTTTGTAGTAATGGAATTATGTGCTTTGAACTTGTATTGACTGATTTCCTCATATAAGCTCAGTAATATAATATACTGTATGTGTGTTTAATGTATCAAAAAGCTCAGTACATTGATCATGCACACTACGCTGGTTGCGATGTTTGAGGGTCACACCTGGGAGTTTTCTCATTTGATCTCCCGCTCTGTTTTGCAGTAATGTTTGCAAATACAGAAAGGGGTCTATGTTCCCATGTTCTGAGAGACTGCAGGCATGGTGAATAGTGAATATGTCAACAACAATTCACACTGAATTCATATTGCACAATTTGTGAAACTCACTGACGTCCGAGTTCCTGTCAAAGGGAAACAATAGGAAATGGGAGTGTCACAGTACTGGGCGATCTATGGCCCTAAGCGGATGTTCTTTTGTTTCACTAACAACTTGTTGGAGTAGTCATGGTATTGCCTAATGTTATATTTCTGTGTATTCCTCATAGTACAGTACTATTTTTGTCCAGTATGATAACAAACTCAGGTAACTTCAAGTCATACCACATTTCTAACAGACACATGCATACTGACCTGATATAACAACAACGAAAAACTTGATGAAACAACCATATTACAAATTCAGGAACCATTTAATTTGCAAGGGTCTGACACATTGCGAGTACAAGACTAAAGATCTATGGGCAATTCAACTGTTATGGAATAAAAATGACATTTGATGTCTCATAGAAAGGACAAGTAACATTATAGTACTCCTTTGGTAGTGTTAAACATGGAATAATACATATTGGCATATTTGGAGCAAATTGGATGTTACATTGATTAAAAACAATAGTGAAGACCGAACATGTTAGCAAAAGTCTGAGTTGAAGCACTGAATGCCAATCAAAGTTTCAGCTTCAGCTTTGAAAATATTGTAATTTTCTAGATTTCCTTGTTAATACAATAATTTGTTTTACTGTATTTCAGTTTCATTTTTCATTTACTGTATCTCTTCTCAGCACAGGTGTCAGCTTTCTGGTTTTCCTGTTTAATGATTGTATGTGTTTTACAGCAAAACCACAATCTTAAATACTCATCAGTTTGTAGGCTAAACTTTGGTTACAAAGTCTATTTTATCCATTCACAGAACAGGTTGGACAAGTATATACACATGAATACACTTATTAGCTGCAGTACTAGAGAAAACCAAGAACATATTTACTTATGACCATAACAATGATCAGTGCTAATGCAAACATAGACTATATTTATCTGTCTGTTATACATCAGCATTACATTTAGTGTGTATTGTGCATACAGTCAATTCATGTGTGACATAGGAATTTCCTAACTTGAAATTAGAAAATGTATTCTGACAAAAGGAACCAGAAAAACTGGTTCATCTTGTTTAGATGTTTATAACTCCCAGGAAGTCTTGCAGTATTTTAAATTTAAATAAAGAAGATACCATGCAAGCACTCCCCCTGTAAATAGGGTTAATCTCCTTTAGTAAGAAGACCTGTATGGTATCTGGATCTGGAAGGAGGCGTGGACAGGCAGGATGCGAGTGTGAAATGTGTGTGTGAAAGAGAATGTGGGAGTGGGAAGCGAATTCCTGTATGTTTCTAGGAAAGTGTGTGTTAAAGGAGACTCCTTGGGAGTGACGTACATAGCGTGTAAATTGATGAGGGAAAATGAGAAGAGAAACAGTGCATGTGTAGAGCTTCCAGTGAAAGAGAAATGAAGGTTTTATCGTTATATTGTTAGAATATCATATAGGGTAAACTGTAAGATTACAATTACCACGTCCCAAAATAAATGTGAGGAAAGAGTGTGTCGTTACATAGATAAGGGGAAATAATAATAAAATACAAAGCTACAATGCTGAATATGGTTTAATCATCCAGATTAAGAAGGGCCTCTCAGAAAAACGGGTTCATATTGTTTAGATGTTTATAACTGCCAGGAAGTCTCTCAGTATTTTAAGTTGAAAGATAGAAGATACCATGCAAGCACACCCCCCTGTAAAGTAAGTAGGGGCTGGTTGATCTCCTTTAGATCCAACAACAGTATGGATCTAGTGTGTATGATCCTTGTGTCTAAAATGAAGATACTGCAAGACAACATGGCAGATTGGTCCATTATTTTAAATGACCTTATGCCTTTGACCCTTCACACACTGGTAAAATTGTGCTAGCTAATGCCCTGGAGAGGTTACATGGATGTTCCTTAGTTAAGTACAGTGGGTCAAAAAAGTATTTAGTCAGCCACCAATTGTGCAAGTTCTCCCACTTAAAAAGATGAGAGAGGCCTGTAATTTTTATGATAGGCACACTTCAAGTGTGAGAGACAAAATGAGATTTTATTTCTCCAGATAATCACATTTTAGGATTTTTAATACATTTATTGGTAAATTATGGTGGAAAATAAGTATTTGGTCAATAACAAAAGTTAATCTCAATACTTTGTAATTTACCCTTTGTTGGCAATGACAGAGGTCAAAAGTTTTCTGTAAGTCTTCACAAGGTTTTAACACTGTTGCTGGTATTTCGGCCCATTCCTAAATGCAGATCTCCTCTAGAGCAGTGATGTTTTGGGGATGTCGCTGGGCAACACAGACTTTCAACTCCCTCCAAAGATTTTCTATGGGGTTGAGATCTGGTGACTGGCTAGGCCACTCCAGGACTGTGAAACGCTTCTTACGAAGCCACTCCTTTGTTTCCCAGGCGGTATATTTGGGATCATTGTAATGCTGAAAGACCCAGCCACGTTTCATCTTCAATGCCCTTGCTGACGGAAGGACGTTTTCACTCAAAATCTCACGATACATTGCCCCATTCATTCTTTCCTTTACAGGGATCAGTCGTCCTGGTCCCTTTGCAGAAAAACAGCCCCAAAGCATGATGTTTCCACCCCCATGTTTCACAGTACGTATGGTGTTCTTTGGATGAAACATATGGATGAAACAGTATATGTCTCATTCTTTGGATAAGACATATACTGGCTTAAGCAGGGGGACACGTCTGGCACTGCAGGATTTGATTCCCTGGTGGCATAGTTTGCTACTGATGGTAATCCTTTGTTACTTTGGTCCCAGCTCTCTGCAGGTCATTCACTAGGTCCCTGGGATTTTTGCTCACCGTTTTTGTGATAATTTTGACCCCACAGGGTGAGATCTTGCGTGGAGCCCCGGATCGAGGGAGATTATTTGTGGTCTTGTATGTGTTCCATTGTCTTATAATTGCTTCCACAGTTGATTTCTTCACACCAAGCTGCTTACCTATTGCAGATTCAATCTTCCCAGCCTGGTGCAGGTCGACAATTTTGTTTCCTGTGTCCTTTGATAGTTCTTTGGTCTTG
Source organism: Esox niger (assembly GCA_016801105.1). NCBI lineage: Eukaryota > Metazoa > Chordata > Actinopteri > Esociformes > Esocidae > Esox > Esox niger. The sequence continues at coordinate 50,454 of JACXGJ010003437.1, forward strand.
GCCATTGTGGAGTTTGGAGTGTGACTGTTTGAGGTTGTGGAGAGGTGTTTTTTATACTGATAACAAGTTCCAACAGGTGCCATTAATACAGGTAACAAGTGGAGGACAGTGGAGCCTCTTAAAGAAGAAGTTACAGGTCTGTGAGAGCCAGAAATCTTGCTTGTTCGTAGGAGATCAAATACTTATTTTACCGAGGAATTTACCAATGGATTTCTTTTCTAATTTTGTCTCTCATAGTTGAAGTGTACCTATAATGAAATTACAGGTCTCTCTCATCTTTTTAAGTGGGAGAACTTGCACAATCGGTGGCTGACTAAATACTTTTTTGCCCCACTGTACACTGAAATAAAAATTAGCGGTATGCTGATGTCGTCATACTCTAACTGCAATCGTATCCATTTTCCTTTTTTCTTAATTTCTCTGAGACTGTTGGCGGTAGTGAATTCAAATCCTGATGAAAACAACCTACATCGGTCCTTTACAAACCAGTGTAGGCATTATTTCTGTAAATCAAACTGCACGTGCATTGTTTGTTTTAAATGTAAGGAGTGAAGTGTTAGAATTTTCCCAGAACATGGGTTAATTGTAACAGATTGAAAAAGTGTATAAATCATTTTATGCAGCTGATTATTAAATACATTGAGACCATTAGAGCTACATTGCCATGTTTAACATTGTTTGGCAGAAATAATAAGAACTATTAATAATGAAATGTCACTTCAAAAATGTTTTTCTCAACCAAACAACAATTAACTAATCTAAATATCTGAACATTTGTGGTGTGTGTGTGTGTGTGGGGGTGTGTGTGTGTGTGTGTGTGCGCATGTTAGTGAAGTATGTGTGTGTCATGTAACATTCATAGTGATAAAAACAATGGAGGAAAATACCAGGGAGTAATATCCTATATGGGGAAACTGATTGAGGTGGGAATTTGCTGTGTGTTTTCCTGTAAACTATGAGCAAATAAGTTGTTCATTCATAGTTAATCTGCATGACCAAGGGCACATTTCCTGTCACAAGCTCAAACTAGTGACCGAGCAGGTCCAATTTATCCTGTATAGGTGTGTTTCACTTAGATTATTTACTTTGGCGATCTTGATAAAAAAACATGTTTAACTGGGTTTGCTCAGCATTTTATACATGCCACTGAGGATGAAAAGATGTCAAGGATTGCTTAAGAGTATCAAGCAGTATACCTGCTTGGAAGCGTTTGCATTCATTGTTCCTCCAGTAATTTTTTCTGGCGTTACCTTTCATTTGTCACCCATCTGTAGAAAAACTAGAAGATGAGAAAACAATGAGGCCAATCAGCATAGTTTTGGTTGTTGCCTTGATGTCCATTGTTGTGTGTCACTTGAATGGGGATTCGAGTCAGGAGGGCTACTGTTGATCTCACACCAGTTACTTGGTTCTGGCCGACAGGAACCTGATGCATCTTTCCTAATAAACCATTCCTGTGAAACATGACAACTATGCAAGTGAGGCCTTATGTCCTTTAGAGCATGATACAAAATAGATATTTATATATGATGTGTCTGAATACACTTAAGTCTGTTTCAAAACAATAACAACAACTTTCGTTAATGTCTTATGAGTAATTATGTTGGCACAATATTTTTCTTTTCCACTTTCTGCCCTTCTCTCTGTCTCCTCCTGTTTTGAACTGAATAAGGCTTATAAATCAATATAAATATGAAGCATTAATATAATGCTATAAAACAAAAGCATGTTGGTGTTTGAATGTTTATGAGACACTTTTTGGTGGTTTTCCATTAACCAAATTATTGCAATACAATACAACAGAGACCAATACTGAGATTGAAAAATCCCTATTAGAAATTTCGGAATCAAATTATTATGTTTATAAACCAGGCAACTGGCAGCCGTCGGAGGAATTTAGAAAATAATAATATCATGTTTGGCTTTAAATCTGTTGTAAAGTTAGTCTTGAAACCAACAAACTCTATGCTGTAAACAAAACATGAAATAGACCTGAAATCATTTTTTGCATGTTCACACATAACAGTAATTTCAGTATTTATGAAAGCTGCTATGTCTAAGTGTAGCGGAGTGTGCTGATGTCGGAGCTATAAAACACTTGATGTACCTAATACAGAAATATCAAAGTAGTGAAAACATCCCAAAAACATATAGTGCTCAAAGGATTCACACGTTTAATTACAGGGCAGCGAACATGCCGAGAGAGATGAGCAGAGCAGGAAAACGGCACAATGTTCAATATTATAAAATTGCCCAGATATACGTGAAATAGCATCAGACTTTTAATGTATTTATTAATTATGTAATCTGCAGCCCCCTGATGACTACAACCCCTGATGCTATTCCAAGTTATCTGCGGCCCCCTTATGACCAGTACATAACATATCGGTTGACCCCACCCCCATCCAGGTTGTCCATCCCTGTAATAAACACTTTCTGTATTTCATATAACTTACATCCAGGTTAATTTAGCCTCCATATACCATACTTCTCTGGTTGGGTGCACTACGTTCCATGGTTGAACTGCAAATATAATCATTGTAGGGTTGTTCAAATAAAAAACGAATTGATGAGAACTTACACTTGTGCTCTTGCAGAGGTTAGGTTCTATTGACCTATGCAGTACAAGCAATTATTTAACAGCTTTGCAATCAATTCTCCAAGAGAATGATAAGGCTGATATGACATTTTACAACTACACCTGGCTAATATCACATGGGTGCACACTAAACATATAGGTAAAATTACAGCGCTGAATCATAATTAGAACTATATACAGTATATGTATATGTAGTTCTGTATTATTTATCAAAAACATGGATGAGTACTGTACATCTTTATTTCATCTGGCAACACTTTCAAATTGACATTTGTCATTCAGCAGATATTTTAAAACAACACCCTTTAGTAAAGAACAACTTTTGGTTCTAGTTTTCTACTGAGATTGAGAGGTGAGCCCACCACATCTAGTAATAAAAAAAAATTCAGTTTTTGATATTCGAAGATTCTCTACAACAAAAAGCATGTACAGTTGAATGAATTATAAAACAATTGCATTCCTTACTATAAAACCCTTTTTCCTCAATTTTGAATCCAAGCCTTGATCTTGACTCTGTTGCAGCAAATCTAGGGGTCGAGCTAACAAACGCTAATGGCCAGACACAGATTGGTATACGTGGGATTACTTCAAATCTTGACCACTCTGCCACGGACCTGGCTGACACTCTCCCTTGGACATGTGCAAACGCCACTGGATTAACCGCAGAGGCTTTCAAACCAGCCTTCCCCAATGAAACATTCTACTG
>JACXGJ010003438.1:0-34931 GCA_016801105.1 Esox niger
GGTAGGTGGGCTGGGCTGGTAGGTGGGGTAGGCAGGGCAAGGCAGACATGGCAGCAGGGTAGGCAGGCAGCATGGGCAGAGCAGGTAGGCTGACAGGCTGACAGGTGGACATTGTTGTACGCAGGATATGGTGAATCATTTTACTTAAGCAATCCAATCTTTTCTAGTAATTTAGATTTGTTTTGCCCCTGTTACTGACATGGCTGTTTTAGCGTAGATAAATATTGTAGTCACAGTATTGAATCTTCCCTTCCCTGTCAGTCATTACAAGTGCCTGTGGATAATAAAAATCCACTTGTTGCAATATCGTAAGTTTGGCTGGATTCCAAATGGAATTGCACATTACGTTGCAAGCCAGCATTATGCCCTAACCAGTCAGTTCCTAACACCACTGTGTAAAGGTAGAACAAATGTCTCAATTGTTACATAATTGTATTTAAAAGGCGAATAACGCTGAGGGGTCTTTTCACAGAGCATTCTAGGAAATACACATTCAAAGGAAAATGGTAATTTGTTGAACTCTTCATAGAGGATTCAAGGTAGAATCATATGGGGCTCATTGAAGAATCCTAATAGAGACAGAGTGTTCTATGTAGTACAACAAAGGGTTATCCTATGGGCACAATCCGATGAAAGCTGTTCTACAACACCTTTATTCTAAGAGCGTGAGTTAAGGGTTATGCAATAAGTAACATTTTAATATTATTACGATTATATAAACACAGGACAAAGACACAGTTCTGAAATCATATTTTGGCCCAGAAAATATAATGCATTTGTAAACAGATACGGGAAAATGTTGTGTATAATGTGATGTCTAAATAGCCAATACTTCAAATAATTCTAATCCCATCTGTGTTGAGTGAGGTCTGGATAGAGAAAATCAACAAAGGGGGGAAGAGAACATTCAGATCAAAGGGATTAGGCACAGAATGAAAATTCCCTCTGTTTCTCTCTATATATCTCTCCTCCCATTACATACAATATCAGAGCATTAGTGACGCCATGCTAAGAAATGCTAAATGTTATTCATGCTCTGCCTTGTCAGTGGTGATTTAATAAAGCTCTGGCAGAATAAAAGCATTACATTCAAAAGCCGATCATGCAGTGAAGGAAAATAGAAACAGCATATCATTATCTCACGCAGTCATGCATAATTATGTGCTTGTGATAACTGACATTTTACACCCTTACTGATAATTTCATTTCGCAGTGATGAAGATTAAGAACTTTCTTCCACAAGTATGGCAGCAGCACTACCCTGGAAAAAGAATTAACCGTTGGTCGTACTTTCTTGGAAACAATGGAAAAACGTTGTCACTCACTTTGAATATGTCTCTCCGAAATGTTTTAATGCTCACACGCATAGTTCATTCATTATTTAATGTTCACACCCATAGTTAATTCATCATTTAATGTTCACACGCATAGTTCATTCATCATTTAATGTTCACACGCATAGTTTATTCATTATTTAATAATCAATGAAACAATTATTAATAAAATTCCATATAAACGATTTACTCCCTATGCTTTTTCTTGTGGGCTTATCGAAAGTGTGGGCTGGTTATACTTCATGAACTGATAATGTCTTGTGGGACTGGTGTAGTTGTTCTCAGAAAGACATGCCATGGATAGACATTCCAGAAGGGCCTTCTGGTCCTTAAAGGCTCGTAACAGCTTATAACATATTATTAGTTCTTTAAGCACACGAGACAGGATTTTAAAGGAAATATATTGTAAAGTGAGAATTTCTTGTCAATGTCGTCTATGTGGCAGCCTGGTCCTGATTATTTGTTTTTGCCATGTTATGTATTTTCTAATACTGTACTATTCACAATCCCAGTAAAGGTCAGTTTACCTGTAATTTTAACCAATATGAAATTATTATTCATATTAATTTATTTGAAGGTCATTCATATTTCGACACGGGCCTGGGAACGCCTCGGGATCCCCGAATCAGAGCTGGAAAATGTGGCTCGGGAAAGTTTGGGATCCCCTGCTGAAACTGCTGCCTCCTTGAACTGATACGGATAAGCGCATGAAGATGAAAGATTATTAAATTATAATAATTTCTTAATTTCATTGGTCTTCAAAATTGCTAAATACTCCATGGTGTAACATGCTTTGTGGAAATCACAAATAAAGAGGAAATATTTAATGTATTTAATGCTTCCAGCTTTAGTCTGTTAAAACATGCTTTCCTTGGCTCTATGTTTACTTGCTCTTTGAAGGTAGTAACTTTAAAAATAAAAAATGACATAATATAAATGAGGCAGTCTCATGTTTTTACTGGTACCACCAACTTGCATCCTACACTCTTTGCTTTTTTATATTGTGTCACCCTTTTTTGTAGATCATATGGTTTCATACAATCTTCATGAAGATTGTCTTTCAGAACCTGTCAATGAGATAGAGCCCTGCTCTTTGCAGCAACTTTCTGCAGTGCAACAAATCTTTGATAGAAAAGTAACTAGCAACAAAAAGTCCCTGTTTTCATTAAGTCAGCATAGTGTCACACCATACAAACATAACATTATTATTATTTGCTAAGACGTTCTATACATTTTTGTTATCGATTTCTACATTATCTTATAAAGCAACAGGTATGTCTGTAATGTTTATCATTTGCATGTCCATTTTCATTGAGAGACAACCCTGAGCACTCAAAATATTAGTGCCATATTTATTAAATATAAACAGGCCACACTTTAGGTCACATAAAAAAATATTTGTAGTAAGTCGTTAATAAGGATATATGCTAAACTAATCATCAAGGCACATATGAGTTATTATTCAATACTGTAAAAGTAAATTCTGAATAAGTACATTGATAGGTTAATAACATTTTAAGTAATTATTGAAAAAGTATAAATAAATAAATAATACATTATTTCTACATGCTTTGTATAGTTACTATAAAGTGCTACCTAAAATATGGATATCTTTAGACTACTCTTGCTTTCTCCCCATCTATTTATCTAGTAAACATTCTGCCATGTCCTGATGATAGCCAGGCCTGTATTTGCTCAGGTTTCCTGATTGTTTTCTCACTACTTCATGTCAGATTCCTCACATGATCCAGCACTCATTTCTTAACTGCCCTCATCTTGCACTATCAATCTGCATGAAATCATTAGCATGCATACTGGTAGGCCATAGTTTATCTGTGCATCTGCCATGTACCAGGGTGAGCATGCCATATCATTTCACAGATGAATAATGAATGGATCATGCTTCAGGGAAGGTCATTCAATAAGCCAGTGGCCAGCATATAGTCAACATTCTAGAATTGGGATGTCACCAATCTGGATATAAGCTGGGTGCCCCCCAAAATTCCATTACTGTTTAGAATGTGCAAGCAGGACAAAAGGAGGAGGTTTAACCGAATCCAGGATGAGACTGCTCTAAGAGCTGGGCCCATACAGCAAATCATGAAAGTAAATTCAGTTTGGAAATGAAAATGGGCATTAAATGACCTTCAGCTTTTAAAGGCATCATAAAGCATTTCCAATACATTCAGAAGCACTGCTTGAATGTGTAACATAACTATAATTTTATGTCATGCTTCCAAAGGGTTGGTAAGGATATTTTTGAATAACTGCGTTGCATAAAATGTGACAACCCACTATATTGAATCTTGTCTTTTTTAGTAACATCACACTAAGAAACACTTGATGAAAGTACCTAATATAAGGAAAGTATTCTGGAACCATGCTAAATATTCCTCTATAGAAAAACTGTCCACAATATAATGAGACATTCCAAGTGAAGTGGTGGGAGGGGGTTTTATGGAATGTTTTTCTTCTTACAAATACCTTGGTGATCCTAAGGTATTTGAAAGAAGCATCACATTCCATAAAAGGACCATTTGGGGTGGTAATTCTAGGGTCATCCAGTTATGTCCTGTGAAGTAGAAAATAGCGTGGACTTACAGTACAAACCTACAGTACAAAAGGGATTTTTGTAACAGTTGAAAATCACACTGGAGATCTCGTTCAAGAGACAGGGTTGTCACATGTGGATATAAAAAGTCTAAACACCCCTGTTAAAATGCCAGATGTTTGTGATGTAAAAAAACGAGACAAAGATAAATCATGTCAGAACTTTCCTACCTTTAACGACACAGCCTTCCACATGGACGACCCAGGTTCGAATTGCAAGAGGGCAACACTTTCTATTGTGTGCCGGCTGAACTAGGCTTGTCTGGTTTCTTGTTTTTAATTCTCTGTGTTTGAAATGGGCAAAAAAAAATTACTGTAGTGTTTGTGTTTGGTTATCATATGTTTTAAAACAGTTAGTGCTGATATTTTGGCCCTGTCCTTGTATAAAAATGATCACTAATCACAAATACTTTTTTAGGTCAGACTGACATTTGTTTGTACAGTATGTAAGTAGGTGGGAGAAAACATTTAGGTCAGTGACAAAAAACGAACAATGTTGGTTGCGTATTAGAATACAAAATGTGTTCAGTCAATCAATTGTTATGGGTGACAATTATTCTAGCGTGAATCCAAAAGAATTAAGGCCTATAGTTTATTTTATTTGTGTTCTCTTCATTAACATTAATTGTAAAACTAACCACTAAATGTACTGTTGTTAATGTGTAACTGCATTCATCAAGAAGTACCTTATGCTATTGATAATACTTTTCACAACCTTGTTCTACAGTGTACCTTACTTATTTTTGTTTAATATTTATAATTTGTCAATTTTTGTGACATATTATCAATGCATATTTGTGTTACACATTTTTTTAGGTTAGGTTCTGTTTATTTTTGGTGCTAATTACAAAAAGGGAAATATCGGGAAATGATAGTCAAAGTTCAAATATCTACTCTTTCATTAACTTTGAGAGCTCTAAAGCCTAATGTTAACCTCAGTTAAGTAATAATACTGTAGTTTTAGAGACTACTTCCTGTGCTGCAGGTCGTACCAAAGGACATTTATTGAAGAAAAAACATTCCCTAAAGTGAAGCTCTGTACCATGATATTTTAATTTCTTACAAAGAACTCATGTTATGTCCTAGGTCTGTTTTACATTCTAGCCCAGAATTTTAATGCAGAAATATGGATATGAAATACAAATTAAGAAATGCAACCAAAAGAACCAGCAATTCACATCTAATATAGTAGCAGTATAGTACTATATAGTACTACACTCAGGTCTAAAACCAGATCGATATTTGTTCGAAACTCAGTTGTCAGATAAGAAAGAATGTGACTGATTAAATACCAGTGACTCCAGAATTTTATCAAGGCACAGTAGATATAATATTATTTAATTATAAAGATCACTACTATCCCCACTCTTATATAGAGGCAGTACATGGGCATATTTCCATACCCTAGGAAGGACCTAAGAAATGACTGTCTAATAAAAAGTGACCTGGCCAAGTCTGTTGGCCCCTTTTGCTTTCCTAATCTTGATTGTTAGCAAAGCATTAATGTGAACACAATCAGCAAAAAACACATTAAAATGTAAGAGTTGCATTGCATTATTCCTTTATTATCAATTATTTCTCTAGCATTGAAATGTTCTTTCATCTGAGCAGATGTGGATGTTTTCACAAGTCGAAAAGAGGACTGTCCTAAGCAGTTTTTTTACATGCGTCTCTAAATGTTGCCACATTCAAAGTATTTCCAAACAAATATACAACTTGACAAAAACATTTTACTTATACATTTTGGTGACCTAAAATTCAGGGACATGTATGAAATGTTTTTGATTCCTATAATATTCACAGTTTTTTTGTACCTGCATTTGGGCAGTTTCTCCCACTTGTCCTTTTATCCTTGCAAATATTGCTTGATGGCGAGAATGGGTGAACAGGGATATTCAGGTATCCCCAAAATGGTCAATGGGGTCCACACAAGGACATCCATAGACTTGTCCCGAAGCCAAATGTTTTTTAGTTTTTTGTTTTTTTTAAGAAGCTTATCAACAAAAACACCAGGTTAAGTTATCTAAAGTTTTCTGAATACAAACATATGTGAAAATAATGTAGATACTTTTAGTAGTATTTCAAACCGTGTCTGCTTGATGGTAAAACATTCAGAGAGGTTTAGTGATGGATAGGATTTAAAGGGGTCTCTTGTGCTGATTACTAAATGTTGTTTCACCAATCTCCTGTCCCTCACCTGGCATGTCACAGTAAGCTGGTGATTTTGGGCATAGTTTGAGCCCTGATGACCTCATGGTATATATAATTGGTAGCATTGATTTGGTTTCACACAATGAAATGTCACTGAGAGTCCTAAACAAGATGCGAAAAGTATTAGATGCGTCTAATTCAAAACTTTTCTTTACACTTGACATAGTAAATGTGTAATGGTAATGGACTATGATAGAATAATGAGAGTGTGGCATACTTTAAGTGCATTCATGCAAATTGGATGTGTTGGGTTGAAACAACCTTGTTGAACTTCACAAGCACTGAAAGTGTATGTAAGACATAATATTGACACATACAGTATGCCTGTCATCCATCAGTAATATCTGATCTCTATTCCTCAAATATTCATTAGTCAGACTAAACCCTTTAAACCTGGCAACCAATGGGAAGAAAACAGATCAAAACAAATGAAACAATGTGGGCCCTACCTGAATTTGTCCAAAATAATCTGACTGAAACCATTGCTTATTAGGTATATCATGAATAAGGGCACTTCACTGTCCAAATATTTTGGCAGACGATAAGACTTGAATGTAATTTAGAACAAATTTGAACACTGAGTGTTTAAAAGCTAAATTGGTGTTATTCTCTCAGAAATCATGTATTGAGGGGATAAAGTTTAGAATGTTACTGAGGGGACAGGTAGGAAAATTAGTGCAAGAGAATCTATGACCTTCGCTAAAATTTGTATCTAATAATCTGACTCCATAGACTTTGTTAACACACAAAATCATAAATGACCATAATACGCTAGATGTTCTTAGTAAAGGTAGATCCTCAATGTACCTCATCAGTCAAGTACAGCAGACAATGGATGGTGTAGCAACCCTGAACTCAGGGATGACCAGTCTGATCACTATGATTTACATATGTGTGTGTGCTTATATTAGTTATCATTAGCGCCTATGAGGTGTAGGTCATACAACAAAAACCATACAGTGAAATGGCATGTGTTCCTGCGGCTAACAGAATGTTAGGAAACCCATGACTCAGGTACAACCTGGTCTCAGGACACTACACAGATTATTATACAAAAATCCTAGACACACTTTCGTATGATATATGACGTTAGGTTACATAACAATGCGCCACCAAAAGGTTTGATACATTACGAAATGCCTAAAACGTAACATATCTTACGATCGCTATTACGACGTATAAAATGTTACGAGCGCTATTAGAACGTAAAATAACATACGAACACCTGACAAAAGTAGTATTTTTATGAACGCTATGAAAACATAGAAATAAATACGAAATTTTATGAAATGTTTAGCATGTGTTTCGAACCAGCGACATTTAGATCAGAAGACAGTCACCCTACCCATTGTCCCACACTGAATATGTAGATCAAGGATGACTAAGAGCAAGACAAAGGTCATTAGAATATGTCATGAATGCATTGCTACGTTAAAGTTAGGTTAACATTAGGCATCACAGCACAGAATTGGGGTTAAGGTTAGGGTTAAGTTTAGATTTCACAGCACTGGGGTTAAGGTTTGGTCTACGGTTAGGAAGCAAAATAGGTTAGGTTAAGGTTTGGTTAGGGTTACGTCTCACATCTCTGGGGTTCAGGTTAAGGTTAGGTATACATGCTTTTCTGACAACTGATGGGGATCCTAATAATATCCAATTGTATTGGAGCCTGATGTGCTGAGTACACGTGCACTGACAGCCCCCATCTTGGTACTAGTCTGCCTGGAAAGATGGTCGGCCCAGTGGAAAGCCCTCTATTTGGACTTGTAGAGGTGATGCACCTAGACATATAATCCTTGCATTAGCCACCCATCTCTGACTCACCCATCTCTGTCAGAAAGGACAATTAAAGAAAACACAAATATATGGCCAGTTAGCTGTGACTGGCATTGTTTGATGTGATTCATCACAGTGGAAAGAATTTGCATATTTTGCCACAACGAAGGATATATTTGATTTGTTTTACCATAACTTCTACATGGGACTCACATCTTAACAGGAGATGACATCTGAAAGCAATACCATGAGTATTGAAATCACAGAATCCGTTTTGTGGGTGTTTGCTGGATTGCAAATCATTTGCTCTGTTATATGTTTTATGCATGAGGTATAATCCATACTGTAATGTTAGAGTCTCAATACAATGTCAGCTGTGTTCAGGTGGGAGGTAGAGCAGGGTTTCCAGATGGATGGAACGGTAACGGGGTTACCAGGTGTAATAGGTGGACTTGAGGTTGAGCAGGGTAACAATGTGTTACAGGTGGGACGGAGGTGGAGCAGGGTTACCAAGTGTAACAGGCCAATGGGACGTAGAACATGGTAACCAGGTGTTACAGGTGGGAGGGAGGTGTATTAGGGTTACAAGCGGTCTTGTTAATGTGTTACATAGTAAAATGTTACAGTTATAATATAAATGTTAGATGTCATGTAATATAATGGAGTATGGCTCCAGTTAGTGTAATAATACTTGTTACTGATCTGTGATTGTTATTAACACTGCATTATTTCTTGACTACCAGATTTTGTTCATCCATAAACTTCTCGTTGCTAACTTAGTTAGGTCATTGCACTGCACAGTTAGGTGGAAGGGGGAACAACATTACTCTGCTGCATTATTTGACCCAAACCACTGCTGACCACACAAGCCTTGCATGACATAAAGAAAAAGCTCACATTATATTACTGTCAAAAAGTGTTAAGAGTTTGGTGAGGCTTTAACCTATGCAATCATTTGATAGAAACCTTTCTTAGGGTTACCTTTAAGGATATGTCTTTTGTCTGCAAATGCAATCCAGACTGATCTTGGACAACATTAACAGTTCAAGAATCTTCTTGGAAAGAGTATAAACTAAAATATGTTTACTTTTCTTTTAATATAAACAGAGGAATGCTACAATAAGCCTGGCTTTCAGTGTGGAACATTTTAATTCATGAAAATCATTTCTAAATTAATTTAATCAACAATATCGTACAAATATAATAGTTCATATTTTCTTTACATACTTTTTATTTCATTCTGATCTCAGTTGGTTTGAGTGGTTCCCCTGAAAACGCTCAGTGAAAACACAAAACACCACCCCAATCCCACACTCCACCACCAGTGGGTAAATGAGTATACCTGTCCCTCCTCCTGCAGTGGACAGTCTGCCTGATTGCCCTCCTCCAAAATGTAATGGCCATTCGTCTGTGTTAGGCAGACTGTCCATGACATGTCCGCATGGGGAAAGGCAAAGAGGAAGGAAGATAAAAAGGCTGGTCTGTGATGGGGTAATGGCCAGGGTCAGCTGGTGGTTTCTGGTCAGACAGACAGGCCACTAGGGAGATGTGCGAGCGAAACAAAGATATCGGCTGCATATCCAGCCAGGCAGGAGGGAAGCAGCACAGTAGAAAGTAAGAACTCCCAACAACTGTGACAGATTACCCCATGCTAGCTCCACAAATAAGATGCTGGCCCTGGATATGATGGGAGTTCTGTATCTCAGGACAGAGCCAGCTTCTGTTAATTCAATACATTGTTCACTAAGATTGCCGCGTTCTTGTGATAACCTCACCGCGACATAACTCATTGGAGGCGGATTCAACTAGCATCTCAGTCACAGTACTTTTTGGAACAATGGTGATGCTGTAGCTGCTAGTGAAACTAGAAGTGAAACCAATAGGTACAAGCAGGCATTCATATGAGTGGTGTTTAGGTAAGGTTTTGGCTACACTTAAGATTAGGCATTCATTCCTAGAGGTGGGTTACGGTGTGGAAAAGCAAAGAATGGGTGCCTTACAACGGGATTGAACCCACGCACATTGGATCCAGGTTGACGCTTAAATGCCTATCCACCCTGCCCATCCATAATGCCCTAGAAAAACACAACACAGTGCATGAGACAATGGGCAGCTTCTACTATGCACAGTTTCAAAAAGAAGAGATTTCAGTTTCACAAATTCTGCAATGATGGGAGGAGCAATCTCAGAGATTTCAGTGACAAAAGCAATTAGCCAATCCTTGTCTCACTCACTGACACTGATTGATTTGTATTTTCTTTTTGCAACCCCCCCGACAGCGCCATATTCAGGGTCACAGCAAGAATGAGCCAAGGACTCAAACCATCCTAAAATCTCCAACACATCCTCAAATATCGATATGTCAGAGGCTTCTTTGTTTTAACTTTGTATAATAAGGAACGAACGATGCGCGTCCTCAGTATGTGTTGCCCTGTGGAATTTCAAATGAACAACTGAGTCATCAAAGTTAGACAGGTCAGCTTTGATGACACAGGCAGAAACAACAATGAACTGCTTGCCTGTGTCAAACTTACAGTGTTGTAGTCTTTCATATTGCACGCTGTTACCTGTCTATCAGCCAAAAACCCACGTTGATAAGCATCCAACAAAAGTAAGACCAGGGATTTGTGTTGGGCTAGTGTTGTTGGGGATGTCTGGGGTTTGGCAGTGTGAATGTGTTTAAACAGAATATGTTTTCCTAATGAAAATCCCTGTACCTGTCTTATAGCCATACCAGGGGCCAAATAACACTATAGCCATTCTGTCATCTAGGCTTCTATGAAAATATTGACATGCTTTTTAGAATATTTCTTTTTTAGCCTTCCTAACTTCAAACACACTGGATGAGGCAGTGGCAGGTGGTATTATTGTTCAGTATAAGAAGCCTCTTGAATTATTGTGCCAGGAGCTGAGCATGTTGTTTTGGTATTCCCAACTACAAAGCAATTGTTAAGACTTTGAAGTGTATTATCCGAATAGGCCACATATAGTAGATTCAAGTGAAACCGAAAACATTCCAATTTTAAGTGACCAGTTCAGCTATTACTTTGACAAATTAATCATAATCAAAATAGAATAAAAAAGTTAACCTCGTTAACTCTTAATCCATTCATCAAAAAGTTAACTTTGATAACAGTTAATAATTTAAATGTTAAAATGTATTGGAAGATAGTTATAAACATGAACATAAATGTATATATTTTCCTCTAAAAACTGTCAGTTTTTGGCCCGACTGAATTCCTTACTTCCTGACTAAGTCATATGACATTACCTTTGTCCGTTTCCCTCAAAAAGAGACAAAATAAAGTAATGTTGAAGTAACTACATTTGTGGAAGGTCTCGTCCCAGCATTAACAATGAATAGCCAATCCATTTCACAGATACTAGAGAGACTTGTATGCAATCTTACTGCGGACAAATATTTTTTGACTGTGGAAATAGCATCCAGATATTCAGCACAGCAAGCATTGGATTTGGTCTCGTTCCCCACTCTGGACTGAAGCAAAAATTGGCTTGAACTCTACAGGTTTTTGAAAGTATATTTATGACGTTTTTGGGTTAGCAGATTTGAGTAAAATGTCACAGAAATTAATAAGTCCTATAATGGTTTTCAGAGTTAACCTAAACAATAAGTTAATAATAAAAGACTAACGAATTAAAGATTTTGTGCCCCGCTGTAGAAATCAGTATATGTTTTGACAACAAGTGTACTTAGAACGGAACATTTTAAACATGCAAGGACTCAATTAAACCAAGCCAAACCCCGATTGCAGTATTTACACAGTAGCTCATATTTCTGTTGTCAAATGAACTCCGAAATAAACACACTGTATAAACATTTTGCTATTCTGAGTTTGAACGTTTTTCTGAGTGTATTTGTGTACAACCCAAAGTACAGTATTGTACAGTATTCTCTGTACAAACATGTTCTACTCTCTTTAGATCTTGTCATCATCTGGTCCTTTGATTTTAAATTGCATTTTTCAATGATCCAATTGATATTGATATTATGATTTCCCGTATTGGAAATGAGTTCATGTGGGCCTGATTTTAATGATAGAGGTCCTTGAGTGTCCAGCAAAGGGGGGCCAAATCAAGTGTATCATTTGTGTTATTATTATTACACTGAAATAAATGATTGCATCCTATTACTTCTTCTTCCTCTCTCTTCTCTCTCTCCAATGTCCCCCTCCACACCCCCACCCCACCCCTTATTGAGGCCTCAGATGACAAACGTCATTTTATGAGAAAAAGATGAGAGAACAGAAACCACATCGAATATTGAATTACAAAGCATCAAGGCAGTATTCTGCACACTGAATTCCATCGCATCGTAACAGATGCTATCATTATCATCTGACTCCATCTTGTGACAGATGATATAAAGATTGTATGGTGAAATTTCGTCACGCAACAATTACCATCAAATTAAAACATTACCAAATGCAAAGAGTGAATGTGGTTAAACGTAGTTGTCGTTGTTTTTTATCTGATTTTCCCCCACTTCCTCCCCAGTCATTCTCATCACGGTCCCACTGACCCGGATGGGTCTCTTTCTCTCTTTTGCTCTCTTTTGCTCTCTCACAATCCCTCTCTTCATCCCTCTCTCTCGGTCCTCTTCCTCCCTCGACTACTGCATAATTCTCACGCACACTCCAGACAAATTACACTCTGCATATTGTCAGCTATTTATATCCTCAAGGTTAAAGCCAAGACTGTGCCACTGAGCAAGTGCTGTGGAATATGGTGAGGGATCCATTCTGTTTATTTTAGGATTCTACTGACTCTTGGCCAGGGTTATTTGGCATAATGTCCTGCTTAACAACTGTGCGGTAAAATACCAAGTTCAATTAAAGTAATTTGTTTGGGAAGGGGAGTTGCATTTTATGTAGCATTATTCATAGCATAGTTGATGCATTCAATCATCCATCTAAGGATTACAGTATTAGGAAGAAAGACAGGGGAACAAAATGCTATGGGTTTTGTCCACAGGCCTTCCTGGGTCATTCTGGTGGAAATTGAATATATCTAGCTGACTATTACACAGCTGACTAGGCTGCTAAGTTCCCGGGGAGATAGGTAACTGAGTTAAAGAAGCATAGAAGAGCGGTCGTGTTATATAACCACTAGTAAAATAAGGTTTTTATTTAAGGTATAACTTGAAGTTAGAAATAACAACTATTATGAGTGAAACACTGGCTCGACTCCACTCACAAAGTAGACATCCCCGAAGAACTCAACGTCCTAATCTAGATCTGATCAAGGTTTGACTGCATTATTAAGTGCCAGTCCAAATGACAAAAGTTACCCCCTCGGTCCTCGATTTAGCTTGAGGGAACGAGAGAAAACGTTGCCCTCTTGCTGGATTAATACCACCCACAATTCAATGCAAACTGTAGTCACATGTCAAACGCCGGTGGCTGCGAAGTCCCACACTAAATCAACGTAAGCACGTTTTTGCGTCAGTCTCTAACCCAATTGGTCATACATGTGAGGTGCATAACCCTTGTCACACGGAGTCCACCACCACTCTCCCATGTGACATGAGGGTCCAGGGTTTTAGTTGTTTCCGACACCTGGGAAGGAAGCCTTGTTTGGCATGTCATTAAATTAACCTTCTGCTCCTATCAAGGCAATAAGTACTTTGAACCAAGTGCTTATACAGTATAATGACTGTAATGCAAGCAGTGAAAATATGGATGTAAAATATCCAACTGTTTGTCCATATAACTGCCAATGCCAACAATCACAGTATGTAAAATAAATCTTTGACATAACCCACTAAGATATTAGTGCCTACACAGATTGGGTCCTGTCATGGCATTTTGCCACTAACTGCTAGGCGTCTGGCTTGAATGTCAAAAGCATATAACACATGTTAATCTACTTCAACAGCAGATAACGTTTTACAATGTGCTTGACTTCTTGGCAGACAAAAAGCTTTTACTACACAGTGGGATTTTCAATTGGCCATCTGCATGAGCTGGGTTTGTGAAGAAGCATGGCGCTTGTTGACATGGCTGATTGTTGAAGAATGATTAGTTGGAGAAGAAATGGAATGATGCTACTGTCAGGTCCTTGCTGGGGGCCTCTAGGCATCTCTATGTAGAGGCAAAGGTGCCTCTAAGCATCCTGCGCAGCAGTTGTGGCTATCCCTTTTTACAGGCAGCTGCGCTGCATTTCCTCTAATTGGGGAACCTATTTAAGTTGCCCTTGTTTTACATTCAGTTGATGATCATTGTTTGCATTATGTGTTTCAGTTTGCCCCTCCAGTAGTTGTTTTCTAGTTAAGTTTATAAAGAATGTTTCCCTTAAACTCTGCGATTGTAGTCTTCCTCCTAAACCGCGACAGCAGCTTCGTGTAATTCATATTCAGGATGACCTCAGGGAAACAGACTGGTGCTGTGAGGCTGATACCTTTAAAGTATACTTCTGTGTATTTATAGTGGTATCCAAGATGATTGGCAACTTTGACAGATTATCAAAAAATTTATGAAATTAACTATTTAAATGCTGAGCTACAGTGAAGTACTGGAGCAGTGATATATTTTTCATATAATTTACATTATGCTCTGAATTCTAGCACTTTGGATTTGAAATTATTTTATGGCGTACTATGATTGAACATACTGAATATCCAGGGTGGGAAATGTAGCTTTTCATCTCTATGTATGCTTCTGGGGCTTTAGATGGTGGAACTGTTTGTGCAAGAACTCAACATGTAATTCCTGTGCCATGAAATATACAAAACATTTTCCATACAGAGCCACAACACTCCTGCTTTCTGCATTACCAACATACAGGAGACAAAAACAAGCCTACTTTGTGTAATTGTCATATCTTTATCTTACCCATCACTTTCTCCACAATCCTCAACAAATCAAACAGGTTCTTCAAAATCGGAAACGTATCAAACTGCTCAACTTCAGAAGTTAAAGCTGGGTAGTTCGATCACTAGCCAATGTACTTGCCTTTCCTTTGTATTCCATTCTTACGGAGAGTTGTCCACTTTGACTTGGCTCAAATGCTTTTTTCACTCACTAAAATGCAAATCAATATAACATTTTTGACATGCATTTTTCTGGATTTCTTTGTTGTTATTCTGTTGTCGCTTGTTGTTAGATGTCAGCAAAGGCTTATTTATAGCCACCCTCCCAAACAACATGTGGATATAAGTGATGTCTGATCATACTTGGCGACTTTCTGACCACAAAGCCCAACGAACATCTGCGATTATCCAGATGTGATCCTTGGAAATCCTTTGCCCACTCAAACAATCCTCCTCAATATAGACACACTTGCTCTTCCAGGCCAATTGTTCCATACCCCTCTGCTTTAAATACATCACATTATGTGGTTGATTGCGCAGAGCCTTTTTAAAAAATGACTAGGACAACCCATCGGGCGGGATTTTCTTGTCCCTTTCTTTGTGGATTTTGATGTGTGCTTGGGGTTATTGTCTTTTGAGAAGAGCCGTTGGAAGTTGAAGCCTTTTGGCAGAGGTTTTTGGCTGAAATATCATAGTGAGTGTGTGTTTAAGATCACTACATTCTTCTGACTCTTGTGATTCATCTACTGTACTGCACAGGCCTTGTTGATTTTTCGGATACATTTTAAATATACTTAAACGAGTGACATCAATGTCACTTATTCACCTGTTTTAATGCATTCAGAACGCAAACATTTGTTTGAAAATATATTATTTAGCAATTTTCTTCTCAATAAAATTTTCTTTTTCACAATTTCCTCCTCCGGTATGGGTAGGCTTCTGTGAGTTTAATGTTGTCTGGGGTGGAGGGGAGTATGGAAATACGTACAGTCAATGCAGTACGTTTTTCTGGGTAAGAGGTTATGCTGTTTTGGATAAAAACATCTGCGGTGCTGGATAAGAGCATGTTTTAATGACTGAAAGCCTTTTTGGTCACACACACCACTTGTTGATTTGCATTCAAAGGAAAGTGGAGACCGGTTCTTTTTTGCCCTAATTTTGACAGGTAAGTGGACTGAAAACACAGTGTGATTTACAGCAATGAACTGGGATCTGGGGAACAAAGCCACGTGTTTTAAACAGTTGGTTACTGGTCAGATGTTCCTAGGCTTGCCTATCTGCCGCTCCAGTATTTTGGATCCCACTGTAGATCAAATCTACAATCTCCAAGCTTTATTGTGTTTTTGTGTGAAACACAAAGATGGCACACGTGCAGACTTCGCTGTTGGACAGTCCTTAGCAGACCTCTGAAAAGGTCATTGTGCAATGGCATTAAAGCTACTTCAACCCATTCAACCCATTCAAGTTCAAACCATTCACATGTTAAAATGGTATGTGTATAATTTGACCAAAAAGTTGCCCAACAGTTATCTCCGGACAGTGTATAAATATCTGAGCAACATGGTTAGTGTAATGACAGGTAGCATGGTAAATGACTTATTAAACACAAGCTCACGTGGTGCTCAGGATTAAACAACAAAAGCCTCTGGCTACCAACCTCCTACCTAGCATTAATAACAGAAGTGGAGTTGGTGTTGATTAGCTCAGTGTAACTGGCATGTAATTAGAAATGCAGACCTGGAGTTACATTTGTAGACAAAAATGAGTTTTTGGTTCTTTGGATGAAATTACAGAACAGTTTACCAAATAAGACTTATATAAGCAATGAAGTCAAACAAAATGGTCTGTGTACCTAATGTATGCAATCTATATCTTAGATTATAATTCAGGTGTATTGAACTATGATTGCTGAAATCTGTGGTGCACTTTATACAAAAGGTATGGCATTTTTTTGTTCTAATGTTGTGAACTGGTTTAAAATGGCAATAAGGCACCTCTAAGGTTTGTGGTTAATAGCTGCGTTATAACAGGCCTGCATGTACATGTAATACACTGTCCATTTAACACAACCCTGTGTGCCTTTTGCTTATGCTTATTTTGAAAACGTGTTTCTTGATGGCTTGCATTGCATTCTTGAGAATTCATTATAACCCTACAACGCACATCTTAACTGCATCGTTTGAGCTGCTTATGTGAAAGTTCTAGTGAAAGTCAAAGTGAAATTGATATTGTCAAGCCAGGCTGATGGGTGCATTAAGGTAGCACGGCCGTTTGTTTGGTTTTGGCTGTATACCAAGGCAACAACGGCAGCTGGCTAGTAAACCTACACACTACCTCAGTCGATGTAGTCATATTTCTACCGGACAGATAATACAATTACAGCAGCAAATATTTGAAATAATACTGATGGTATTAAAGAGATGATAAAGTCATGGCTTCGTGTTCTCTGCAAAATAATGCACAATGTGGAAGGTATGTTCCATGCTGTGTTGTGGAACAAAGCTACATATAGGTCCTGAAATAATTGGACACTGACACAAGTTGTGTTATTTTGGCTGTTAACCAAAATATATTCAAGTTAGTTAAATAATGAATGAGGGCTTAAAGTGCAACCTCTCAGCGGCTTTAATTAGAGGGTATTCACATCCAAATTGGAGGAAGGGTTTAGGAATTACAGCTCTTTAATATATAGCCCCCTCTTTTTCAAGGGACCAAAAGTAATTGTACAATTGACTCAAAAGCAGTTTCATGGACCGGTTTGGGCTATCCCTTTATTATTTCTTCATCAATTAAGAAGGGAAAAGATCGGGAGTTGACTCCAGGTGTGGCATTCCCATTTGGAAGCTGTTTCTGTAAACCCAAAACATGCGGTCAAAGGATCTCTCAATGCAATTGGAACAAGACCATCCTTAGGCTGCAAAACAAAATCTCTCCATCAGAGAGATAGCAGGAACATAAGGAGTGGCCAATTCAACAGATTGGTACAATCGGAGAAGAAAAGAAGGCACTGGTGAGCATCACAACATCCAGCCAAGTTAAGATCACTCTCCAGGAGGTAGGCATATCGTTATCCAAATCTACAATGCAGAGAATACTTCACAAGAGTAAATATAGAGGACTCACCACAAGGTGCAAACCATTCTCAAGAATAGAAAAGCCAGATTAGACTTTGCCAAAAACCATCTAAAAAAGTTTGCCCAGTTGTATGGCTTCCAGTGGTACTGGGTCACAAGTGTTTATTGATGATGTGGGAGAAGACAGAAGCAGACGGATTAATCCTGTAGTGCATAAGGATATATTGTCTGTTCAGATTCAGACAAATTCAGTGAAGTTGATTGGACGGCTTTTCACTTTACAGATGGACAATGACACAAAACATACTGCGAAAGCAACCCAGGACTTTCATGTTGTGCCTTATCTTTCAGAGAAAATCCCATGTTGAATGTCCCTTCAAC
The DNA here is from genome assembly GCA_016801105.1 of Esox niger. Classification (NCBI taxonomy): domain Eukaryota; kingdom Metazoa; phylum Chordata; class Actinopteri; order Esociformes; family Esocidae; genus Esox; species Esox niger. The sequence goes on from JACXGJ010003438.1 coordinate 18,213, forward strand.
ATGGGAGACAGATCATCTTTTCAGTGCTCAGTGTGTCTTCTGGTAGTTCACATTGACAGAGGGGTCAGGAGAGAAATATGAAAGGGCTACTGATCCATAGATTACATAATTAGCTTTACTTAGCAAACTCAGAAATCCAAAAAACAAACATTCATTTTAGATTCATTTTAGACGCTGTTTTTTTATGTGGCCCAAAATTAATTTATGAACCAGGCCAAGACATTTTATTAGCTTTTTTGCATCGTTTTCTTCTGTACATGTATGACATGTGTGTTCACCTTTATGTATTTCCAGTAGACCCCAGTATCTCACTGTACGTAGTGCTGTACGCTCTTCCTCTTGATAACAGCCACATCAGCATAGCCCTGCAGCACTGTGTTGCACTCTCACACCTTAATTATTATCATCAACAACAGCATTCACACTCTCCTATTCATCTGTTCACCTTTAGATAGGAAAGGCCTATAAGGGAAGATGGTGAGGCCCACAGTCTGAAATCAGAGATCTCCAACAGGTTTTATTTGAGGTACTGTTAGGGAATTTAATAGTAGCTTGTCAAACAATTCTGAAGGTGAATTCAGGTGTTCCACTTGCAATATGTCAGTGGCGGTTCCTGATTGATTGTGTAGTAAGTGCTATGCCAAATGGTAACTGAATTTTTCCTATCTACTGACTTGCATTGTGGTCCCTTCAAGCAATCAATTGTTGCTCATTGCTATAAACTAATCTTTCACCCTGTTTATGTGCAGGGCAAGAAAATAATTCTACAGGTAATTGGCAAGCATTGTTTTGCCTCCCAACATGACATAGACATCAATAATGTAATATTGATCGCAAAACTATAACGTTGCATACTACATTGTAAAACATTGTTAGGGTGACTTAAAATGTTACTAACTGCTAGCTGAAAAGTTGAAGTTGATCAACAGTCATCTTCCAGCCCAGTGTAGATGTATCCTAAGTTAGCTGTTCAACAGCTTTGCTGATAGTCAGCTTAGCCTTGCGAAAAGTGAGCTAAGATGAAAAATGTTTCCACTTTGTACATTTATCAGTATATCTGCTGGTAGGAACATAAAGATATCCATTGGCTCTATCAGTTAATGCAATTTCATTACTGTGACATGGTGGCTTCACAAAATAAAACAAAACTTAACTACATTAATTTGTCCCTTCAATGTTAACTTTGACATACAAGTGTGTATTTGTTGTGCTCAATCTGGCCAGTTATGTCTGGAACAAATCTTAAATCCTTAGAAATCTCTCGGATATCATGCAGAAAACTTAAGGTCCACCATGGGTCAAGTGGCCCCAACTAATTATACAAATCCTATGAGTCTCATATCATCAAGCAATATCGGTCAATACATTTCTAGCATGCTGTCATGTATCCATTGGGTGCACATATCCGAGAAGTGAGATGTGTAGACAGTTGATATTGACAATTCTTGTAGGTTGACAGAAATACTTAAAATGTCTTAAAACCTTGTCAAAAGTAGGCTTAACTAGCAGAAATGTACCATGAATAAGAACATTATTGGCTTCTATTAGAACTATTAATTATTGTTGTTTTTATGAAAAGGCACAGCCTATGCAAAAGGCCTTTTCATAAAAAGATTGAAACATTCCTGTCTTCTAGAAAGATGCTAAATATAAGTACCATATGTGTAAAACATGTTGTTTTGTCTAGTTTTGTATTATTTTAGTGAAAAACTAAACAAAACAAATCCTAAAAAAGTTACAATACAAAGCAATTTAATTAAACGGACCACTTTGTTTATTGACAGAAAACATTGTAAAGTGATTTATATTGTACTCTAAAAAGTTGCAGAAAGAGAACAAAAGAATGTACCTAACTAAATGTAGAAAAAGAGAAGCTCTTTTGTCAGAAAAAAGGTTGGAATCCCCTTAAGAAAAATGTGAAAAGAGCCAAAAGCTAGAAATCATCTTGGAGGATTTGAACTGTTGCTGTTATTAGAAGGGAAGCCAGCAGGGCAGTGTTTATTTTGTTTCCACCACAGTTTTTTCACTCTGAACAATATCTAGCCCATTAGAAAAAAAAGCTCTCTAAGAGGTAGGTCTTGTTTTCAAACTGGTTGTATCTCTAATTGCTTGGCCCTGTCGAGCAAATAACCATTACCTAACCACTGCCCACTACATCTGGAGTAGGCCAACATGATAGTGCAGAACCACCTGGAAAATCTGCTTTATTTAGCGAATCACTGAACTAATCAGTTACCTTTTTGCTGTTTATAAACACATTTGATGTCTTTCCAAACCATTTTACACAAGTGGAGACTGCATAATCTTTTTAATACCAGCACTAACTATTGGAGATATCAGCTGCTGTGAGACAGACAACTGAATATTTGAAAGTAAAAAAAAAAACATACCTTGAATCTATCTTTAGTCTAGGTCTGAGAAAGTAGACACATATTTTATGAATATTTACACAAATAAAAATAATTGAAGTATTGCTTTGACCATAAAACTGAGCCGCAGTTCAGGTGTGATAAAAATAGTCTCTGTAACACCTATTGTTTGATTGCGATGTCAAATAAGCAGAGAGAAATCCACAGACATCATAGCATACGACTACATATAAATTTGACTAGCCAGATTGGTAAAACAAGGTGTCTTAGCAAAATGAAACAAGACATTCATTTTTCAGATCTTGCTTGCCCTTTCAATTCATACAGGGATGTAATGCTGTGGGCTTTTTTCGTGCACAAAAGAATCTCACTCAAATAATGTGTGAAACAAATTACACTGCCTAGAAATCCTTCAGACATGTTACATACATAAGGTGCTCCTTAAATATATAATAGCTTTATTATTCCCAAGGGAATATGCTTTTTGTGGCATACTGAACAAGAAAAACCTTTACAAAAATAAACATGCAAAATCTAAATTATTCTGTTGAAGCACTAGCCTATATATCTCTGCGTAGTATTCTTCCTTCAATGTTACCAGTAGGAAAGCAAACAAAGCAGGAAATCCAAGTTGAACCTTATAAACTGAGAAGTTTTGAGCCTAGTTAGTTTGGAGTGCAATTCTCACCAAAAAGCCCCAACATGAAAATAGAAAATAAAAAGTATTTTCTGTCAACTGAAATTCTACTTTCAGACCCAGGTCTGAGACCAAGGTCTTTTTTACAGCTGGGCCATGCATGTATATGTGTACACATACAGTTTATGTTCAATGATTAAAACAAACAGCAAAAAACATGCAGAGTACAGACAAAGAGAACAGACAAAACAAAGTACATTTCCATAAACTCATTCCCTAGTGGATGTTCAACCTGGTGAGGTCTGCGCTCTCCCAGACCTTAAAAGATTTAGGTTTTTTCAAGCATTCCTCTTCTGTCAAAATCCTTGTTAAGATAGAGGCCAATCTAACACAGCACTAAACACTTTTTGATGCTCTCCAATAACCTAGCTTCAGGCCCATGCACCGTACTCTGAGCCTTTTAGCGCTTCTATAGTTTTATCTAGATGAACAAAACTTGGAGCCAGATTTGCGTTTGAGATAAAAGAAATATTGTGTAAATATACATTTTTGCACACAACCTTCCCAAGCATATGTGGGACACTTTCCTGAAAGATGCACCCCCATGGCTACTTACATCTGAAGACTTTGTCTCGGTCAGTTTGTTTCCTAGTGGAATCAGTATGATGTCCGGTCCTGCTCCATGTATTTCCAGATTCAGAAAATGTTGTTGGTAAGCAACTAAAAAGATCTCAGATTGGCACCGAAACAATTTGACTGTCACTATCAACAACACCTGTTTTATGGAGAGCAACATTGTCAGTGAGTTTATGCACTTTCCTGGACATGGTGGTTAGAGAATTGCCCCTGTAAACAATAGGTCCTGCGTTCGAATCTTGTCACAGTCAGAACAAACTTTGCATTAGGATTAGAAAAAAACATTGCTGGCTACAACCTTCTGTAGCTACGCAATAGTAAGCCTAGAACAAAACAGTTTACTGTAATATTGCAACTATTTCTGGTGGGAGTACGCATCCATGCATGCTTTTTGGGGTAATATAGGCTTTATCAAAACCCTTTTGGTGAATAAAAGAGTAGGGGTTTCCCCGATTCTCTCCTCTTTTCACTTCATGATAAACCCAGTAATCGTCACCTGAACTGAAAGTTATTGTAACAATGTCATTTACGAATGAATTACTGGCGGATAAGATGTTATAACGGCCAGTGGCAAAAGCCATACAGTTCTATGATTCTATTTGGTGAAAATAAACTTTTTAAACGTCAGTTTAAAACAATGCTTACTGGTGTCTAGCAAAACATTCATATTTGGTGTGATGTTAATGTGTGGCAAAATGATCTAATGTCAAGATTCTATACTGACACTCAGCAAATGTATAGCTTTGGGGCGTAGTGCTTAAAGACACAGCATCTCAAGTGGTAGACCCGCGATTGAATCCAGTTTTGGAACAACATTTATCCCATTTAATTGCTGGCCAGCTGAACTTGGCTTGCCTGGTACCTTTTCTCATTAATGTATTTTAAATGAAATTGTGTTCTGTCTAACTATTGAAGTGTAAGAAAATGTGGTTACATTTTGCTTGTGTATGGTGAATTGAAACAATGGGAGCATTTTTATTATCACTTTTAAGGAAAAAACTAAATCAGAGGTGGAGATTTTGGAAAATAATAGAATGTATGCTTACGTGCCTCCATGTTCTTTCCAAGCAGTGGCAGACGTATTTTAACTCTTGTAATGTCATTTCAAAATACAGCTGGCAAGAGATTTTCATTGAAAATAATTAGTTTTGTCTATATAAACATGGTGTCTAAGTTAAATGAGGGCCTTGTGAGAGGTGGTTAGCACCCCAGACAAGCTCTCCGTCCCTGAATTCCCACTCTAAAAGTGGCTCGGTTAGTGACAATGCATCCAGTCCTGTTCCAGACAATATTTAGCCAATAGCCTTTGGCGAGGTGAGCCTTTTGTGAACGCGTATACTGCCCAGAGGTGGCATGAATCCGATTAGCGTCATGCTGGCAACATTAGAGATTCCATAGCAACAATAAGACTTCCGGTTTTCGGATTTTGCCTTCAAAATAGAGGTCCGCCAAAACCTTAATTGCTTAATGTTTATTGTAAAAATGTATTGTAGGAATTGTTCAAGAAAGTATATACTGTGACAATATGCAAAAATATCAAGGGGCACTGTGTATTTGCAATGTTGCTGGCATTTTACTCCGCCCATACCATGGGCCACAATGTAATTCAGTGGATATGAAATATATGTTGCCCTTTAGAAAAAAAACTGTTCTATACGCCGCAGTGAATGTATTGTAGGACATGTTCAGGAGAGTCTATACTGTGATAATATGCTAAAATATCAAGGGGCATTGAGTATTTGCCATTGCTGCTGGCATTTTCTTCCGGCCATACCATTGGCCACAATGTAATTCAATGGATATAAAATACATATTGCCCTGTAGATAAAAAACTATTGTATATGCCGCAGTAATTGTATTATAGGAAATGTTCAAAAAAGTCTACAGAGAGATAATATGCAAAACAATCAAGGGGCACTGTGTATTTGCATTTGTTGCTGGCATTTTTCTCCGCCCATACCATAGGCCACAATGTAACTCAATGGATATTAAATATATATTGCCCAATAAAAAAATCTCTGCATCTTATTGCTCACAAGCGGATGTAAATCTGTAAAATTGCTGTCTGTAAAATTTGCGTCAGATCGGCTGTGGTAGTGGTTGCTGTTTCTCACATTTGAACTTATTTCACGAAGTTACTTACCCCAGCTTTAACAAATACGGACTTTCTTATGGTCCACAAAAACTCTCATGTTCCACAACATTTCTAACATTATTTTGTAAAACAGCGCATATTTCGTTAACCCCCTCACCTAAGTATATGCTATTTTGAATATTTTTTTATAGTATCTAAATATGCTACACACTAAAAAGCCTCTCTGAATACATCTGTGCCAACACAAATGCAGTTTGATCTCTTTTTCTTTATTGGTGTCCTTTGCTTTGTACTTGCTTTATGATGAATGTGTAAACGAGCGTCTTCTTGGGCAAAAACAAGCAGAAAGAGACTCATAATTCAATGGCTGATAACATCGAATTTGTCCTGGGGAGGTGCAGAGAAATAAATGGATGCGAAGTAGGTTCCATGTGCTATCAATTTACATTTCTATAAATACATTGCTATCCCTTACATATTTCAAAGCTGCTTAGTAAAGCAATTTAGGGTGTTAGGACTCCGCTCCTGTCTGCACAGTGAAAGCCAGCCTCATTCTACCTTTGCTGTTGTTGAGATTTTCTCAGCATTTATGCCTGTCCATTCCTGGATTTGTAGGATTTAGTGTTGTCTCTCCTCATATTGAAAAAACACTACAGTGTTAAGTACAGGGTGTGTATAGTCTGGTGTGGCCATCTTCCAAATCCCATTTTGTTCACTCAGCATGAAAAGCCTTGGCTTCAGATGCTAGTTTGTGTGTAAGCAGAGATACTGGATGTAATGATATGATCCCAATGTGTTTGCCCTAAACAATGGTAGGTAGTGTCACTGCAAATGACAAGCTTAGGCCTGCTTAAGCCAATATAAATGCACTGGGCTTATTCTTGGCAGATTTTAGCAAGAGTTTACCCTCTCGCTTCACTTCCTTTTCTCTGCTGTACTTGGAGCAAAGGATTGTAGTCAAATACACACCATACTCTGCATAATGTACCAACAGAAAATGATCATGGTTAGAAGTATAGAAGTATCTAGTTCAGTCATTTAAATATAAGCACATATAAGAATAAGGATTTCCTTGTTTTTCTATTGTGAAATTAGTATTGTTCCTCAGCTCAGATCATTAGTTGTGTGTACATCGATATGTTGGAGCATCACCCAACCCCCTGTAATTTCTCATGTCATGTTTGCATTGCAATGACAGCACATTGTGTCATCTTTGGTTTTAGCCCACAGCGTGTTGTGTCCTCTTCCCCTGTATGGTCTCCTCCCAGATTGAAAGGAACGTGTTTAAAGGTGTTTTGCAGTGTCTCCATTTGATCAGTCCTGGCAACTGTGACAGGTGTGCCTTGTGTACTTAATTCCTTATTTGATGTAACACTGGAGTGTCAGATGTTATTACTTTAGTTGGTCTGCATACTTATCCCATGTCTAGATTTTGTTTGACCTCCAGGAGCATTTGGAGTCAAACTAACAAATGAATGGAGTACCAAAATAACTACTGTACAGACATGTCTGTGGACTTAAGTACATTTTCTATATTCTTTGTAAGTTTTGTACCCCTAGCAGCACCTTTACACCAAATACAATTGTGGGCATGAGTAAATGTTTCCTGGTGAATACAATTTATTTAGATTTGAGACATTCTGTTAGGAGAAGTGGAGTGTGCAGAAAACAGCTCCCTTTTCAGTTGAGATAAGTATTAACATTGAGATCTTGCAGTCAGAGATAAGGCTCAAACTCAGCTAGAGAGAATAACATTATAAGATTACAAAAATAAGCAATCTCAATCATGGAAGAATGTCAGAAGTAACATTCTCTCTCCTGAGTTCAAAGCCAAAACTATCCTTGTATTTGAATTCACTTACTGATAGACAGTCCACACAGGTGCTGTCTGAGTTGTTAAAGTTTCATAAGTTCCTGAGGTGCAATGATTTTGAATGCTGTGAATAGAGCTGGGGCGGTGTGGATTGTTTCTTACCGCAGTGAAAAAGCAACGCATGCAGAGTGCAACATAAAAAGGGAGCATATAAGCCTATTAAGTCGGTGAATCGGCATATCCTGCAGGTTTATGTTTCTGTGTGAGTGCTCTTAGCATATGGTCAAATATTTTCTGGCTATCGAATAAAGAGAGTAGGCTACAAAACAATTCTACATAACGAGCAAATAGCCTACGCTACACTTATACGTTCTTAAAGTCAATAAAATTCTGGTTTATATTTCATATCACACAACATATATGCACTCTTGTAACTTTCACAGGCAAAAAAGTATTTGCGATAATGCAGTTGTGAGGTAAGCCCCGAAGTAGACACCACATGACCGCGGGGTTGTGGTGTTGCGTTGATCGTTACAGCCCTAGCTGTGAAGCATGTAACCTATCTCTTTTTGTTTAGAAAAGGCAGCACTACAGGTCCCGGAGAGGTGTACCCAAAAAATATTTAAAATGTTTTTTTAATATATGTCAATATATAATATTTCTGTGTGGGGCCGTTAATGTTGTGTGTTCCTGATGAAAACCGATAATGTAGGTTTTGTAGGATCTGAGCATTAACAACTACAATACGAATGTATGGTTCATTAGAAGTGAATGTGCCTAGATATTGAGAATAACAGAAAGTTAAGATTCTCCCTGTTGGTTACGCTCTGGTAACCACAGAAATGTTTACATTGACCATTTGGTGTGGGGGCTTTGCTAGGTAAACACGCCCCTCAAGGTATTTAACAGCTTGTACCCCACATTACAGTGGAGAGAGTAGAGAGACAGAGGGAGTAGGGAAGAGTTTGAGCCTGTAACATCATGTGCTAATAGACTATCAATATGCTGCAATAAACATTGAATACTCTCTCCCTTGACAACTGAGTACGCAAGTTATTATTACCACCACTATACGACATGGCTGATTTCTAACAGTTTTGGTGATGTGACCCGGATGGACAAGTTTTAACGATTCTACTGAACTTCAATTGGAAGCTAATGGGCTCTATTTGCAATCGCGGGGAAGACGTTGTTTTTCCTGGTTACTGGTTGCTGAGAACAACTGAACAGTGAGTCGTGAAACTACACCTTATAACGAACTGTCAAGATTGCAAATCGTTTGGTAGTCGCAAAGTCCTAGTTACTCCCTAGCTAGGCCGCGAAAAATGGGAAATATCTCATGGGAAATATCTCTAGGGGTAGATAAATTGGAGAGAAGCCCTATGACGACCCGACTAGGCCGCAGTGTTTATCGTGTGGAATCTGTCTGCGACAGAACGACATGGCTGATTTCTAACAGTTTGTTTATTAAGGGAACAAACAACTACCGAAAGCAAGCTCTTAAATCCCGACCAAATGGACTGTTGACAACCCTCCTGCAGCACCAATGAACATATGCCTTCTCCGAGTGAATGAGGTGGCGTGTAGTCAAATTGAAAACGAATTAAGACTGTCTATAATTTGCGTTCTTAGCATGATCCAAATTCATGAACTGAAACTGTTCATCCCACTACAGCAGAAAACTACTCTAAAACACTCCAAACTAAGACTAGTGGTGTTGTTTATCTTACAGAACATGACGATTTTGTATTCCTTGAAAAGTTGTATGTTCTACAATATAAAGTGTCATATCAAATAAACAGGTTCTTCCTGTGTTTACCGGTTAGTTTTATTCACAACTGCATCAATACGCGCATTCTTTTGGGAAGAGGAGGTGTATACGTCAGTGTAAACAGAAGTTAGTGTTCGCTAGCTAGGAGGCAAGTTACCTATTTCGTCATTGATAGTCACCAAAGGACAGTCAAAGTTCACTTGCTTGAGAGACAGAGGAAAATCCATCCGTATTATGTCTGACTGAATACAACAAGGACAAATACTTTTTCTGGGGAATAGAACCTTACTTGTTCGAACCGGAATACGCAGAGTATGAATTGACCAAACTAGAGGCTAGAACAGCAGCTGACGATGGTGGAGATGGTGAACCAGTTAATCCCCAACCCTTGCCCAGAATGTCTGGAGGATGGTGGTGTAGCTGTGGATTGTGTAATCTAATGCCAACCAAAACAGAATGCTTTTGTGGCAAATATGGGAACTATTGATACCAATGCTTGAGTACATATATGACACAGTCAAGAGGTGTGGTTGATCATCTGGATTTTGCCCAAAGATGTGTGGTTGATCATCGAGATTTTGACATTTGATTACATTACAAAAATTAACCAGAAAAGATGTTCCAGGCCAGAGGTACCCAATGGCCATCTCTCAAGGGTAAGTAGCTACCTAATATTAGCGAACAAGTGTATAAGGTAAAGCTATTTATTTGGATAGCATATTCCAAACAGAGGGCAATTAAAAGTGCTTGATATTTTATGCTTAAAAAGAAAAAACAATTAGGCATACTAAAAACTACATTTAGCATCAATGTGTATGTCCAACCTAGCAATACAAATGCCTAGTTGTTAGCTCACCCCTTTCAAATCAACTTGCTGAGGACTTTGAGAATGTCTCTTGTCGACTGTAGGTTATTTCATATTGTTGAGTGCGTACCCAATTTGATCAGACAATCTGTTAATAGGCAAAAGTGATACCTTTCTGTTTTGATTCAAGCAGTAATCTAGGTTGCTATACCTTGCTGGACATAGCTGATCAGGCAGGCATTCATCTGATGAACCTTTCTTGGCCAACTATGTCTCTATGTTTCATAAAGTGATTGTATATCCAATATGCACTGTTTAAGCCTGTCGTACATCAGACTAAATGTATGATGAGCAACATGCAAAAAGTGTCTCATTTCTATTCATTCAATCCTGTGTATCTGAACTGTGCTGAACTGCTAAACCCCTTGAATGTAAAGCTTCTGTCTGGTCCGTTGTTTCTGGTGCACAATTGTTGACTCTGAGGCTTTAGCTCAAAGCTAAACTTTTCAATTCAATTGATGTCAGCATAGCTAGTCAGATAATGGTAGACACCAAATGTATATGATTTCATTTATTTAACCACTTAAGTAGCTTTTACAAGAGTCGGTATATATGTATATCTAACTAAAACGTATGCCAGTGGTAGAAGTGGTAGAATGTCTGGATTAAGATATGGCAACGAGTGAAACACCAAAAGTCTCCACTCCCAAGTTAATTGTGCCTTCCTTTACAAAGAATACACAATCGTTGCATTTTCTACAATGACAGAAATAAAACTGAAGTGCAGATTTTCATGATAATGGGCCAGCTAGAGAAACTCTCATCTCGCGTAGCTTCTGGAGGTTAATGTTAACTCCCACCCCAATGACGTCATCGCTGAAGAACAAAAGCTGTGTGAGTGGCTGTAGGAAATAGTTCACTACTGCCAATTTTGAATTTGGACAATACTTAGAACACTAATTACAGCTGGGGACAGAGCTCAACAATGGATGGTTGGAAAAAATGACACTGCATTCCTGAAACATTTTTGGTTAGTGAATTCTTTGAATAAATATGATTTTTAGACAAACTAACCCTTTGAACTTAGGCACAGAGAAACCAACATAATTGGACAAAAACCTCAGTCCTGATATGCAGCTGTAAGACTAATAGAAAACTCAGTATTTCAGCTATTTGTTTTTTTTTAATTCACAGTCTTAGTATGGAAGGTATAGCGCTACCTTGACATGTCACTGAAAGTAATCCTTAGTATGCACATGAATGTCTACCCAGCTGCCCTAAATCTGTCCAAAACACTTGCCTTTTGGGTCTTCTGCTGTCAATGAAGCCCTCCGTTTTGACAATATCTGTGTGTGCCTGCTGTGGGACACGCCAAACTGGTCAAAAAAATGCAATACATCAAACAGAGAACTTATAATTTATCCTCTGGGATCCCACATTCTATTTGGAGAGTGGCCAGACATCCTATCATGTTCCCCTCCTATTTTGTCAGAACCTTTTCAGATTTTTTTCTCTATTAAGAAATGGTTTTTACTGGCCAAAAAGTTTCAAGAATAAAATCCATTTTGAGGCCTCTACTGCCTAATTAACTAAATATTGTACAGTTTCTAGTAATGTGTGCGTGCGCATAATCCAGTAGTTTGTGTAAGCATTAAGGAGGTTCTAATGCAGATAGTGACAGGAAGTTCAATTGAAACATAAACAGAACAGAAGAGTGGAACCTGAATTTAAGAAAACATATAAATCAGTCCAACCTGAGATGGATTGAGCTGGCATATGAGAGGCAGGAGGGAGGGAGTGACTGAGAGATACCTACTTGACTTGGGCTCATGTCTCAATCTTTAACCTGACTGCACTTCACATACTTGATAGTTCCTGTGAAGTATTAAATAAAAACTGTCTTTAATGTGCTCACTAGTGCAATATTGTCAATATGATATAATATTTGTGTTGAATACAAATAAACCACATGTCTTAGTTTTCACATCATCCCATATGCCTCCCACAAAGATTAATTCTGTTAATATTGTCTTAATAAACTGTAGACCCAGTTTCTAGGGGTGTATTGTAGAATGGTTTCAGTAACTTTTTGTAGGATTATAGCTTTTCAATATATATATATATATATATATATATATATATATATATATATATATATATATATATATATATATATATATATAGTGTTCAATAGACATAATAGCACTTGTACAGAGGTATTAAAGCAACATATTATACATTGTTACAAAAATGTGCCGTGTGTTGCTTCACAAATTATAGAATAACACATCCTTGGCTCATTGCTCTTTATGTCATATAGGACACCTCCCCACTGATATTGGTCATCTGTCATCTAAATAATGCCACAGATATGTTGCATTGGATATGGCTACCTTTCAATATGAAAACAAGTGCTTTTTTCACTCCAGTGCCCTGTCTATTCATGCGTATGACACACAGATTGTTTCATACTGCAAGAGCAAAAGTAATGCATTTACTACCCTGCAAACAAGGCACCATGACACAGCCCCCTGAAGTTCCGGGGACATCATGCTGAAAATATTTTGTTTGCGAGGCTAATTGCATAGAGATATTGTACGGTATACAGCAGCCACTTTTTTAACGCCTCACAGTTCCCTAAACCGCCTCTAAAGGTCTGAATTAGGTGGCAGGGTGCATTTAGTAGAAATTGTCATTTAAACTGAGAGATGGCTGGGGAAGTGTAACAAATCCTAAATTCAATAACTTGGAACAGTATTTTATAAAGTCATAATGGGTTCCTCAAAAATGTCTCTATTAAAGCGGAGAGATCCCTCTACCATGTTGGTTTCTGGATTCCTCTGCAAACATGATGAACACAAAGCTGTTATCATAAAAACAGGGTTTAGCAGAATTACAGGGTAAGACATTTTGCACTGTGATAAACAATGTAGCTTCTATTCGCCCCCATACAAGTGGCATCAGAATGAGATTTTCAGTAATTCAATTCACTCTCCTATCAAGTTCTAAGGAATGAAAGCAGCTTACCAAGATGCTTGATTCCTCAGCCTCTCTCTGATTTGCCAAGTGCCGATTAAATATATACAACGGCATTATGGAATATCCTCTCTTCATGGAATGCATGTAAGCTCAAATACTGTAAGCTCCAAAGTATGACAACAAAGGCTAGGCCTTGGAGCCACAGGAAGACCTAGATTGATCAAGGAAATGTGGCGCAACTTTTATTGAGAAAATAATCTCTCACACTGAACACAACCTTTGAGTCCTTTTTAAAACACTACCCATAAAGCAAGTGTTGATATAAGGGTAAAATATTCTGATGAGGCATTAAACCGGTGTCCCAACTCTCTATGGTCTCTAAAAATCCCATGGCTTGTAAGAGAAATGACGTTATCCTGAGCATCCTGTTTGAACTTTAAAATTTGTCTTGACAAAATCACAGTCATTATTTTTGACATCCATTCAGACAGTGTGTTGTGGATGCTGCCCATTGTGTTGGCAAAGTTGTTGGTTACATTCATAGAAAGCAACAAATAACCAGATTTTTTTCACCTTTGTCTTTGGTCTGCTTCAGAATGCAAGGTATGTGTATTATCATTAAATAAATTTTTAAAGAGCTACAACTGCTGATGAAAGCATCTTTCTCACAGTTTTCTGCTTCATAAGATCTTTGTAAAATTACCTGTTTCCTGACCCCGCAAATGGACTTAGCCAGGTTTCAGCTCGGCTGTGCTTATCACAACCCAGAACAATGCAATACATCAAAGGGTGTTGCAGTGTTGTTTTTTGGTCAATTAAGGTTGGTGCAAGGACATCACCAGTCCTGTTGAAATCCTGCCTTCTGGACCTTGGATCTATTTTTATCCACTGCAAATCTTGCCATCCCCCCCGCAAAATCTGCTTCGTTTTGGCGGGCCTTCACATTGCTCCAAGTGCCTTCACAACCACAGTAGCGCAGATCACTGAAGTTAAAAGTAACTGGATTTTACGTTGACTTATTCTGTATTTCTTGTGGAAAAAACTTCAAAGCCTGTCAAACATACAGTGAATTGGACAGACGAAGCCAATGGTTCACTGGTTAGCTTAAGTACGTCCAGTGTGACAAGGAAGAATCACACAGAGCATTACCAAAAGTAAAGATCCATCTATAAGGAGGCCAAGAAAAGCTCAACACTGGAATGGCATCAGACCGATTGGAAACAATAATAATACGTCTTTCATTGTTGCTGCGGAGCAGTAAACAAATGCATATTTACTGCAGGTTTTCCCTGCTAAGTCTCCTGAATCACAAGGTCAGAAACACTTTAAATAGCTTAGTAAGGTGTGTTGCAGCTTGGAAACTATTATTGCACCTTCTTTGCTTGTTTTCTTTCTGTATTTTTTTTCTGCAACATGCCCTACAAGGCGATTTCTCATAAGACTTATTTTCAAGTCACATGTCCTTGTGGGCAAGTCCGAGATTAACCTGAATCCAACAAAGCACCACTAATGGCTGAATCAGAAGTGCTCAAGTCCTGCTGTATGGGCTCAAGTCTGAGTCAATGGATCCGTATTTACATATTTATTATTGATTATTTATCCAGTAGAATGCTACACTGAACAAAATTATAAACGCAACACTTTTGCCCCCATTCATCATGAGCTGAACTCAGAGATCAAAAATGTTCTCTATGTACACAAAAGGTTTATTTCTCTCAAATATTTTTCACAAATTTGTCTAAGTCTGTGTTAGTGAGCACATCTCCTTTGCCGACATAATCCACCCACCTCACAGGTGTGGCATATCAAGATATTGATCAGAGAGCATAGGCTGGCCACAATAAAAGGTGGATGGATAATATTGGCAAAGGAGATGTGCTCACTAACACAGATTTAGACAAATTTGTGAAAAATATTTGAGCGATATAGGCCTTTTGTGTACATATAGAAAGTCTTAGATCTTTGAGTTCAGCTAATGAATGGGGGCAAAAACAAATGTGTTGCGTTTATAATCTTGTTCAGTGTATATACTGTAATGGCAAGAGTTTCACCAGAAATATTTTGCTATTCCTTTTACTTTCTTTTTTGTGCAACAAAACGTAAAAGGCTAACACTAACCCAGTAAAACAAATACCACGGTTGCATTTGTTCTGACCCCCCATAACAATTCTGTTTCAAACATGTAAAACAGAACAGAAACTTGGAAGGAATTACATACATTCTGCTCAATTAGTGAGTTATCTGGATTTAATCCACCCCTGACCCAGTGTGACAGCCGGGCACGGCCTAGCTTCCGTGCAGGCAGTTTCGGTATTATGTTCAGTTCTAGTTTTTCTGTTTCTATGTTAACTGAGTCTTGTTTACCCCAAATCATATTCCAATCTAAGTTTTTCCTGGTCTAATATATCTTGTCCGTCACTGTTTTCTGTAATGTCCTTGGTCCATGTCGTATCATCATCTTTTATTCATAAACGCTGTTTAATTAAAACCTATTGTGCTCCTACCTCTGCTCCAGTGTCCTGCTCCTGATGAATCTTTACATTAAATTCCACAAGTACAGTATTCTGTGTCTAAGAAGTAGAACTGCCTGTGAAATATGTTTTATCAGTATAAAAGGTGGTCCGATAAAAATGAAAAATGAATGTAATGATGAGATACACTGGGGGGGTGGGAGTAGTGTGTGAAATGACAAAAAGGCAGCATGCTTTTCTGGAGGGAGTGAAAAACATAGGTACATTTTTGTTACAGCCTGCTATTAAAGTTGTTTTCGTTTTTTAATCAAAAGCATTTTCAAGACATTCTACACACACCACCAAATGAGTGTTTATTTTTTTTGCAGACGTTCACAATTAAATTGCATTATCTGGACATACTTTTTACCCTGGTAAAACTTAATTTGTAACCAAATTAACTTCTAAACTTGATGAGTTATTACATTACATTACAGTTATTACAGTAAACACCTGACTATATGGCAGGTGCACGGGTGTAAGCTGGTAGGACAAGGTGTTGTGATAATCAGTACTGTCATTCTAATTCTAGACAGACCATGACAGGTATGTATAGCTGCCTGTTTAATCATAGGTATCTAACCTCCACTCGCCTACACATACATATCACTATTCCTCCTCCCACTGTTGAGGCAACTGAGCTTCATGGAGGTGAATCACAAGAAAAGTTTGCATTGAATTTACATTGACAGAGAAAATGACACTAACAATGTATTCATGAATTTGTGTAAGCTGTTGAGGAAAGAGACTGCACTTAACACCTCTCCTCCGGCCATGTGTCTCAACTTCCTGTTCGAACAGCTAACTCCCTTTCTTCGTCTGAATTTGAACACTGAGCCTTTGCATTACGTAACTCATACCCTGCACCCAGTCAGACAAAGGGACACTGATGATGTAGGAGGTTCTCACAACACTTGGCCTCACAGTACATGAATAAGATTTCCCTGGCATGTGGTCTACATCCTGCAAATAACAAGGAAAGGGAACATGGAAACCGTAAGTAGTTGTGGCATTAATATACACTGCTCAGAACAAAATTAAGGGAAGAATTATCACAGTATAACACCAGTTACATTTCAGGGATATCAAATCTGTCCAGTTCAG
>JACXGJ010003438.1:35031-53855 GCA_016801105.1 Esox niger
TCACACACCTGTCCCCAGTCACCTAATCACCAACCATTCAAGTACAGCTCCCTGCCAACTCACCCCTGCCAGATCAATGGTTTATGTTTACATGCCATATCTCGCGTTTACCAGTTCTCTGTTCCGTCATTCCGTGTTCCGACCGTTTGCCTGTTTCCGACCATCCTGCCCGAGCCCTACCTGTACTTCTGTTCCTCGTCGTCACTCTGACTTCTCGCCTGCCCCTGACTATTCTGCCCAGTCCCTGATTGTACCTCTGCCGTCAGCACGCTTACCGACCTCTCGCCTGTCCCCGACTACTCTGCCTGCCGTTCGTCTGTGCCTTCGCCGCCGGTACGTGAGACACCTCACCTACCGCCCCCGTCCTAGCTACCTGTCTCTGCCCCTCTCGCCCCCAGTCCGCACTTGGGTCCTAACCAGCGCCCGTGACATCAGAAGCATTGATAGTGAATCAATGTCACCTGTTTTGGTGCAAATGTGACAACAGGTGCAAAAGCAAGACAACCCCATAAAAGCAAATGGTTTTGCAGATGGTGGCCACTGACAATTGGACCCTCCTCATCCTTCCTGACCGATTCTTCTGTAGTTATGCATTTTACTATTGTCCTTGTCACTACTGGTAGCATGAGGTGGTACCTGCAGCCCATTCAGGTTGCACAGGTAGTCCAGCTTCTCCGGGATGGCGCATCCATACGCGCCTTCACATGAAGGTTTGCTATGTCTCTCAGTACAGTCTCAAGAGCATGGAGGAGATACCAGGAGATGGGCTGTTACACAAGTAGAGCTGGACAGGGCCTTAGAAGAGCACCAACCCAGCAGCAGGACGGGGTATCTGCTCCTTGGTATAAGGAAAAACAGGAGGAGCATTGCCAGAGCCTGATAAAATGACTCCCAGCGGGCAACTGGTGTAAATGTGTCTGACAAATCTGTCAGAAACAGACTCCATGAGGGTGGAATCAGGACCTCTAGGAGACCTGTGCTCACAGCCCAGCAACATGCAACTCGATTGGCATTCGCCAGAGAACACCAGAATTGGCAGGTCTGCCATTGGTGCCCCGTTCCCCTTACAGATGAGTGCAGGTTCACACTGAGCATATGTGACAGATGTGAACGTTTCTGGAGATGCCGTGGTGAACGTTCTTCTGCCTGCAACATCATCCAGCTGGTTTGGCGGTGGGTCAGTGATGGTCTGGGTAGGCATATCCTTAGAGGGTTGCACAGGCCTCCACATGCTAGCCAACGGAACACTGACTACTGTTAGTAACGGGATGAAAACCTCAGACCTGTCATCAGACCTTACGCTGGTACAACTGAAAATGTACACAATACACACTCTACAGTATAGACACTTATTTCAAAGGCAAAATACAAACATCTGAAGTCTATTATTGTTGCTGCCAAATGTATTTAACGTTTCACTGCAGACTTTTTATTTGAAGACAAAAAAACGAAACCAGAGGTCTTCTTGTTGCTGCCGAGTCTCTTATGTTTCCAGCATGATTCTATTCTAGCTGATTGTAGCTGTCGAGTTTTTAGCTAGCATTGCTTCTTCCCTTTGGTTGTCACTCAGATGATGGCGACCTTCTTTATATCAATGTCACAGCCACTTACCAACAGTTCAAAACAAACGTGCTGCGTGAACAGACAGCTGTGTTCCTCTGACCAAACTCCAAGGCTTGATACTCAAAACGTCGGTTGCAGGATGTTCTTGCTCCACTCTGATGCTCGTGCGATGGTAATCTGTGCTGAGTTGGGGGGGATCATATTTCATAGAATAATTCTGTGTTTCTGTGGTGGCACATCATGAATTAGCACCAGGGGGCCACTGCTGTTATTACAATAAGAGGGGACACTGGAATGGCATTTACATGATTTGAAAGTACCAGCATCCTTTTAATCATTTTATGGATACCCTTATCCAAAGCTCTAGAAAACCATGGCCAATAAGGCTAACATTGTTTACAGCCCTGTGTGTATGCTCTCCTTATTAGAAACATCTATAGCATACAAAACCATACAAATCACTCCAGTGCAACATCAAAACCTATCCCTCTATCTGCCTCACTCCCTCCCACTCTATAGTAGAGAGGGATGCTGTTGCTGCATTGATGGGGTCTTCTCCTTGAGGCTGAAGGTGTCCACACGCCCTCCGGGCTGCTACAGTAATACCCTGCTTTTCAGTAAGGCCACCTGGATGAATTTAAGATGAAAGCCAGTATCTATGCGTCTCAATCAAGAATGAGCTATGTTCTTACCTGCTGTTCTCAGTCCAGCTCCCTCTCATTCTGATAGAAAGGGAGCTACATTTCCTTTGACAGTTTTCACAGCCAAGGCAAGACAGCACATGACTACTTTCCATAGGCGGACAGGAATCTTCTGACAGAATTGAAACCAGAAATTGAGTCAGGAAGACTGTGTTGTTTCCAAAGCACTATATTCAATTATGTGCCAAATACTTGCTCAAAATAGAAGATGTAATTGCTCAAAATATTTTCTTTTACAAAACATCTGTTTCTTTGAATAAAACTGCTCTGATACTTCTGCACTCATGTTATTCTAGACACAAATGCAATTACTGTGTTATGCACAGAACAATGCTGAGGAAAAACTGCAGTGTATCTTTTGTGTGTGCCTGCAAGTGCATGTTCATACATAAATGTTCATGTGAGAGATCTGGTGTGTGGTCTTGCTTCAGTCACAGCTTATGCTTTAAACAAACCCCTTACCATAGCATAAACACGAAGAAGAAGAATACAAATCCCATTCTTTCAAAATTGGATGTAACATTTCTGGCCAACACAGTAGTCTGGTGCTTTAAACCATATTAAATTGGCAACATCCATGTACAACACCTGTCACGAACACGGCAGCATATTGCTAAATATGCCAACTATGCCCAAGATCCGCAGAAGGCTCTTGACATGTGCACACTAGTGAGTAAATCACATTTATAAATAATGTTTATTTTACTCAATTACCTGGTTGACAGTTGAAGTTATGGATGAGTTGCCATGGCCACTGATGGAGGCTCCTGCACTGATGTAGAGGAAACAAACAGTCTCTCTGTTTAGCATGTCACAGAAATCACCTTTGTTCCACGGCTTAACCGTTTGTGAGCATTTTGAATGGATGTTTTTCAAAGCTTGAGACTCATAAGGAATGGAGCATTGGTGGGCAGTCTTTCCCTTCAAACTCGTCTCTCTAGTCTTCTGCCTTTTCCTTACTCTGTCTCTGTCTATCAAAATACAGACGGTGATTATAATGTTTCTCATTTGGTGTCCAGACATAGAGATTGTCAGTCAGTTGTAGCTGTATGCCAGCTGTAAAATGGCATAACACTGATGAAATGGGTGACCAGAGGAAGTTGTTTCCTGTTGTTTTGTTTGCAGCCTACCAAGATGTTTGGTTGTGACTTTGTGGAGCCCAGATGGCAATAAGCCACCATCAACCACTTCAATTATGATTATAAGCCCATAGTTATTTCCCTATAGTGCTATTGTATGCATTTATGATCCATATGCAATTACAGTCACAATTAAAGAATAATGAAAGCATAATGAATCATGTCATTAACCAAATTAATTAAATGAAATTTCAGCCAAATATTGTATGACTACAGCCAGCTGCAGGGTGTTAGCCCCCAGAACAGCAATGGAAACTACCACCCTTCACCTTCTGGTATTTCATAAACTCTACATCCCATTTTGATTTCTTAATTTTGCCACCTTCGGTGACTTGGCTGGCCCATCACTATGTGAGGGGAGTTCTCGCTCAGCACAGTCAAAGCTCTTCCATTTAGATTACTATTTCTCAGGAGGAAGAAAAAAACATCCGTGTTAGCAACTCTGATGACAAGCTGGTGATACGGTTCCGTTGCCCGGTGGTGTGGAATAAACTCATCATGTCATTCACACTGGCTCATCGTTGTGCGTCCCAAGGGCAGCAACATTTGCTAGTTGCATCAGCTATAAGGTCAATCAGTGTGACATCCTGATGGTTTAATATTACAAGCAATTTCTCCCCGGCTCGTTGACGTAAACACGACTTTATCTTGAAATTATTCATGCCCAGGTGTTGTTGCCAGTGGTTGTATCCATGACATCACCCACTCTACTTTGTCAGGCAGAGGTTGATCTTGGGAGTTGTAGGAATTTAGGATCACCAGGACTTCAAAGCAAGATACCTGCAGTTGGAAATAGCTTTGAGACAGCATCTCTACAGCTGAGGACAACAAGACTACCAGCAAAATAGGGTGAAATACATCGTTACTAACCGCTAATCCGGTTGCCTGTATCAGGACACAATCTTGAAAGCAAGTTAAACTGAACCCTGTAACTGTGATATCATACTTATTTTCTTTTCCACACCATACTTATCTTACTGTGCAAGGGCTGGCTGCCTATGGTCAAGCGTCGGCAAACACAGCCTTTCCTGAAGAAATATCATGTTTTGTCAGTGGACCCAGCTATCTTATCTCATCACTTGCAAGACCATTTGTTGCTCTCAACTCCAGCAAAATATCAGCCAAATGCTAAGGTGACACACAGTCAGAGTTGGGAGACCATCGGCGGCTATTCACTCTATGCTCATGTACTGACCCTGGCAAAAGTCACTCCCCACAGATCTCTACAGAAGAAGCATCAGATGGACTGACCCCGCTGAAGATCAGGATTTGTCGACTTGAATTAGGAATGTATGAGGTAGCGTTCTAACTAATATCGGCTGTTCAAGAGGACATTGATGTTTGTCAATTTGCCTGTCACCCTTTCTGCACTGCTTTTCTGTAAGATGTGTAGACACAACCATTGTTATAAGAGAAGGTTCCTCACACAACTTATGAACGTTTGAGAGTAAAGTATATTGTTCAGCAAGAACTCAGAATTCTTGAATAATAGTGTGAGCTAGTTTTTAACCTCAGAGGCATTTGCTTTAGTTTGCTATGTTAATTACTTGTATTACCTTTTTCAATCACTGACTTTTAATGATTGAGTAGAATGTACTTACTCTTACTGGGTTGTGTGGTTGTTCCACCTAGCTTATTAAAATGCACTCACTCTAACTTGCTCTGGATAAGAGCTTTTGCTAATGACTAAAACATTTTTTTGTAAATGTAGATATCAACCATATATGTCAGTTGAAACTTAATAGAATTCAAATAAATGTCTTCCAAATATCTCTTTGAGCAGGTACTTGCCTGCTGTTGTATCTGGCACCCTGAATTCAACTCCTCAAGAAACAGTGCCATGATATAAAGGCTTTGACACTAGAGCTCAAAAGTATGTTTAAGGAAGTGACAGGACCAACAGTAAACCCACACAAATGTTAGCCACTCAATGTCCTGTTGGCAAACACAAACATCTTCAGGCTTTCTCTGTTCACAACAATAATACATGCATGACAGGGCACACTGGAAAACAACCTTTCTCCATCAAACTGTTATTTACTTTTGGAGGAAAGTAAGGGATCTCCTACATGATTCCAATGTTCAAATACATACACATCACCTCCCTCGTATCTTCTACGACCCCAAAGCACCTCGTAAAGTGTGCAGAGTTCGACTGCAGAACTCTCCCCCTACTCAATTTAATCCATGCAGAGACTTCATCATGACTGGTTATATTCTGTCATAATTAGCAGAAAGTGAATCTGAGATTTACAGGCCAGAGACTGAATCATTATTCATCCAACATGCTATAATACTATCACTCAGGCTGGGCTGAGAGGGCCCATTTTTCACACAGGCAAACCAGAGACTCAAGCATTTAATTGGTCTGGATAATCCTTGCTAAGTTCAGGGGTAATACCTCTCGACCAACCCAATTCGGAGTGGGGAGGCCCTGCAGTTAATGGCCTCGAGCCCTAGACCCTGTTAAAGGTTGTACACAGGATTCACGTGAATTAAGACGGAAATGTTAGCAAAGAAATGATACCTGCGGCTGGCCTTTCAAATGCCTGCCCCCATTGGAAGTACTGATAGAGCAGCTGGAGTGGCCATTTCTTCTGGGCACATTCTGTCTATTGGCAGAAACTTTTAATTCAATGTCTTCGACTAAGCTTGCCTGGATATTTTTCCCATACATTTTCTGTTTGTCCAAAACATGATTTGACTATGGGAGGGATTTTTCTGTAAAATGCATCTATAACCTTATACTTTTGAAAATTTGAATGTGCAATGTATAATCACAGTTTTATTTTAAACATATTAATGTGAAATCCAAACACAGAAAATGACTTCTGGGATAGGACGAATTACGCATAGAATTTTTATGTTCATCATAGTGTATGTACCTTATGCTGAAAGAGTCATAAGCAAGCAATTACCATGTGCCCAGAGAGTGGCGTTTCTAAAGTTTACTGCCTTTGTGCCCACTGTTGGGATGACCGAAATATGACCCCACAAGTTCTTCACAGCTTACTTTGTATCCACTGGTGGGATGTCCTGAGTGAGGCCCATGAGCTTATCATAAAGCGTACTTTGTGTACATTGATAGAGATGACCTAAGCATGGCCCATGGGCGTATCATCAAACTAACTTTGTGTATAGTGATGGAAATGAGAATGTTGTGAATTACTGTCACAAAGTACAAGCATTCAGGAAGGTAAAAGACAAGAGGCGAACCGCGCCCTGGGGTGTTTCCAAAAAGATGAATAGGCGTGACGTGTGAAAGTTCTGTATAAAAGCCCTGGTCCGGACTCAGAACGTTAAGATTGTATCTGCAGAAGGACCTGGCTATAATGTCGGTCATTACTGTATGATTTTCATTGAAGTCTATTGGATTCACAAAGTCGAAGTGCATTTGTTTTAGAAAAGACTGGTTGATTTCCCACGACAACTACAACAGTGGTTTGTGTCGACCCGTTAAATGCCCCGAAAAGTAAAGGTTATTCAGAGATGGATTTCTGAAGTACCGGTTTAGGATTTGTTACATTTTCTGGATTGAGATGAATGACATTCAAGCTGGCCATTTATCCATTTATTTTGGGCAGAAACAAAATATTAAAAAACATGCGAGTGGATTCAAGTACACGTATGCACACATTCTCACACACACACACACACACACTCACACAAACACAGGAGCGCTCACACAAACACCCACACACGGGGTTTTAATTCATCCTATTTTGCACATGCTTACAGCAGAATAACTTTTTATAACCTTATTGAGAAGTCATATCCACAGATAGGATAAATATATCTGCCGTTATTCCCCTAAGGACCCATATATTGTACGCATCCTTCTCGATTTTATGGAACCACCGCCTGTTAAGAGCTTCAGCAATTGCACCCACACAGAAGGCATAAATGGATGTTTTACACACAGTTACCCTGTGTTGAACATTGACATCATGCCTCACAATTGTTTAGCACTTTTTTAACAGATAGATTACGGATTAAAAGTAATAGAACTATTTTTGCAATGGCAGTCAGCTGGTATTTTGTCTATAATGGAGTGTCCTGCACAGTCACCTGATCTCAACCCTATTGAGTTGTTGTAGAAGCAGCTTGACCGTGTTGTACATAGGAGCCCATCAAGCCAGTACAACTTGTAGGAGATGCTTCAGGAAACATGGGTTGAAATCTTTTCAGATTATATCAATAAATTGACAACTCAAAAACCAAAGTTCTGCCAAGCTGTAATTGCTGCAAATGGAGGATTCTTTTACAAAAGCAAAGTTTAATGGACACATTTTTATTTCAATATTTTTTTTATTCCCTGACAATGTTTCCTATACATTTTGCTATATTTTCCATTCAAACTCATTTCCTGTTTATATTGATGGAAAACAAGGGCATTTCTTAATGACCCCACATTTGTAATGGTGCATATTGACACAACTTCACTTCCTTATTACACTTGGAATGTACTGTTCAAGTTTACAAGACTACAAGACTGTAAAATCTGGTGAAAATCAGCATCATGCACATTAATGGATTATGAAATAAAACCACCTAAACCATAGAACAGATCCATTAATAGTTACCATTCATAAAGTTAGCCATTATGCATGAATGCATTAAAGGAAAAATAATGCTGATGTGTTCAACTACAATCTTAGTCTGTATTGCCTCCACAAACAATTGTTAGATGACTGTAGAATGCTAGCGGTGAAGAGTTAACCTCACTCCGGGAGAGCCCACTGAATCTGGAGAACTTTATATGGTAAGAATCAGACTTTCTGGGCCAGCGATATTTATGCTGAAATTAGATTTCTTGGTAGTAAATGTTCAATCAGCACACATAGGAAAGTTCAAGATTCTCACTGGATTTACAGTCCTTTAAAACAAATGACATATTATCGTGTAAGTGAATGAATTACACGTAGTTAGGTTGAAACAGTTCTAACGATTTCTCAATGGGAGCTGTATGTTGGCAGACGTTGTAGTAGAGATGATGAACGTTTATCAGCCCGGCGGGGGCTGTTGCCAATTAGCACACTCCTGTTGTGCACATGACCACTGACTAAAATGTTTAAATTGGTTTCTATGAAAACACGCTGTCCAGGAAATGAACACTTCCATGCTTCATCCCCAGGTGGCAGTGCTGTGTTCTGCCAGAAAGCCTTGATAATTACTCAGCTGTGGTCAATTAAGTGCAGAGTGCCAGCTGGGCGGTCATTGGGCTGGAAATTAAAACGCAGAATGGCGGCGATGGAGCGCTTTAGCTTACTGCAAACAAGAACCTGTGCGAGAGGAGAACATCGGTAAAAGTTGGAATTATTTGTAGCGGAATGGATTTGCAAGAGAAGGAGGAATTAACACGGAGGATATTCCTGATATTGACCATAGTTCTAATTTGCAATGAGGAGCTACAAGAAGATAGAGCTACTTGAAGTAACAGAGCAGAAACAGGGCAAAGGTGGTGAACGGAAGTAATGATGTACCAGTTAGTATGTGCAACATTGTTTGAGGTCCGGCAGGAATCTAAATACAATAGGGGATGGAAGTTTGGAGTGAGATAAAATGGAGGGGCAGAGTGAGCTAGGTGGTAAAAGGAGAGAGTGGATCAAGGAAAGGATGAGATAAAGAGAGGAAAACAAATTTGTCAAGAGCGTGCGACTTGCAACACCATGGTTGTGTTTTCAATTACCACGGGGAAGCAGGTAGAAGTGATCTTGAATATATATGCACTTTACTATTTAAAGTTGCTCTGGTTAAGAGCATCTGCTAATTGGTTTCAATGGATATGAGGTAGAAAATGATTGTGAGGGCAGCAGAAGCCACGGACGGACTGACTGTCAATTTATTGTTTGTGGGGGTGAGCAAGAGGAGACGCTCTGAGAATGAACAAGGGAAGGACAGAGGATACAGAATGGGGTGAAAGAGGCTAACAGCAAGACATGGAAAGAGAAAAATAAGAGATTGGGACTGAAAAGGAAAAAAAGATCTGATAGAAGAGGAATGAGACAGGGATGACAGAGGGAGTGAGGT
This sequence comes from Esox niger, assembly GCA_016801105.1. NCBI lineage: Eukaryota > Metazoa > Chordata > Actinopteri > Esociformes > Esocidae > Esox > Esox niger. The sequence goes on from JACXGJ010003438.1 coordinate 44,465, forward strand.
AAAAGGTGGAAAATGAACATGCATTCGAGGTGTCTATGAATTGATGCTAATCCTTCTCCCCATTGAACGCATAACATTCACTTAAGCTTAGTATCCTCGAAACCTTTCTCAGTGCGTCAATATTGTGACACTCATCTTTCCCCATGCAGCACTTTGTGGAAGCCCAATGCCGATAGAGGTTACAGACATCCAGATATAGAATTACTCATGACGTCTTTTATGCGGAAGCTGTAAGTCATCAGCTGAAATACTAGGCAAACTGAAAAGAGGTCATGTGGATGCTTCCTTAGCACTCAGTGTAACTATAGAACTGGTGGCTCTACTAGTCTGGCACGAATTTAAGATCGGTTTGAAAACCTTTGTCTTTAACAGCGTGTTTGTGGAAAGTGTGAATTTGGCGACATAGTATTTGCATACAACATTTCAATGTTTAAAGGCTTCTGGAAAAGCAGATTAATCCCAAGGATGAATTATGTCTTGATGACAGAGCTTGGAAAAAACACTATAGTGGATGCCTAAGTAATACTATCAAATGTGTCAAAGAAAGTGAGTCTCAAGAAGATGCTGTGTACACTTAAGAGTTTGCTAAATGTTATCTAAAATAAACTGCAGAGTTCTGGGATAAAGCCTTATGGATAGAAGTGATAAAGATTAATGTGTACCCGAGTAATGGAAACAGGAAAGTGTACAGAAAGTATAATATTTAGTAATGAAGCGTCCCTTCTGGGTAAATGCATTCAACACCTGGGGTTGCAGAAGCTTACTTGTTACACACTGCAAATGCACACATTCAAATGCACACATGCAGACCGTGTTGTAATGCCAAGAAACCTCAACATCATGAGTACAGATTCAGGAATCTGATTTTGGTTTTCCTAACAATCTGTTATCATTATGCTTTTAACCATGCGTACACATTAGAAGCATATGTTCCAGTATGTTGACCTAACAAAGTGGACTGGCACACACCCAGTGAACTTAGTGGAAATTAAGTGGAACACGCCGCTTATAAGTTCCCAGTGATAAAACAAGCAAAATGTTGTTTCAGCATCGATCTGCTTTCTTTGGGTTCTAACATGGATGTTTGATAGCAGGTAACCAGTGACTACAATGAGGGGTGTGACAAAAAATGTAATGAGGTGATAAGGAATCAAACTGTATAACAAAATAAAATGAATAGTTCATAAATGTCAAACCGATTGGAGGTTCACACACTCAACATCACCTCACATAATGATGTGTCCAGCATCAGCACTTTTTTACAGGGTCGTAATCAGTATGTTTGTCTGATAAATGTGTGCCCAAACCTAACACAACTTTCTAGACATCAGATTATAACGAGGCTGATGCACCAGGCCAAGGTTACCACACATTCTTTTTTATTGACCAGATTTGTTTGTGTAACAATTAAGCGTATAATTTGTCACTGGTGTGTCTAATTTTCCCATTGATGAGGAATTAATCAATGTGCTATGTTTTTCATTAGCATTTCTCAAATTGCTTGCATGTGTCAGCCCAATCTTGTTAGTAGAAAAACCAGCCAGATAATCTTCAAACAGTGACACAGCTGCTGCTGAATGCAACACGTTAAGTCTGCTACAAACTGTCCAAAAGTCGAGCAGTTAGCCACTGTGATAGACAATAACACCAGTAGGGTGAAAGATAGTTAGCTAGCTATTTGGGTACAGAAAGCTTTTTATTTATATTACTTCAGCCATTAGATGCCAGACAACAACAACTGACCTCAATAGAACATTGCTAACATGCACAGCACAGCTAGCATGTCAAAATATTCTACATTTGCCACAAACATAGCTAGCACATCCAAGTTTAGTGTTTACCAACATGTGACAAATGACGTGTGATAAAAGCAACCGTGTCTCTGTTGGGCCACCACGACCAACAGAACAGCTCCAATGTGCCATGGCATGGATTCTGCGAGTCTGGGACTCTAATGCAGGAATGGAGGAATGGAAGACCATTCTTCCAAAAGATCTTCCCTCATTTGGTGGGGGAGCACGCTATCGAACATGTCAGTCCAAAATCTCACGTATGTGTTCAATTCGGTTGAAACCTGGTGACTGCGAAGGCGGTAGCATATTAATTATTTCTGTTTCATATTCACCAAACCATTCAGTGACCCCTCGTGTGGTGGCGTTATCATCCTGGATGAGACCTAATAACGAACCCCCTTTCGATGTCCCTTAGATCCTTTCCTCCTGTCATCTTGATCGAGGTTAACTGGCCCTGCTCAGCATTTTTTTACAAGATGTTCATTGCTATAGCATGCAGTACACCTGTGTGGAAGAATCTGCATTCAATATGTTCCTCCACTTATTTAGAGTCTGGCCCCATTCTAGGTTTCCTCCTAGGTTTTCCCCACTAGGAATGTTTTAGCCTCTGCGAATTCTGGAAAGAAGGAATTTCATTTTGTGAAACTGTATTGGAAATAGTAGAACAGTATATAGATTAGACAGAATGGTGCTCATGTTTATTTCTATACTTCTCTCAATGTCTCTCACTTTATAGTTCATATAGTACCGGTCTAAGATAGCTTATAGCCTATCTTTCTCCACAATACAATAATGACATCTATGTTGTCTCGTAGGTTACTGAAACAGACATTCAATCTGATTGACAGAAGTTCATACCAATAATAAGCACTTTGTAGGAGGGAGGCATTATTGGCATTTTTAAAAGGTTTGAAATGGTTTTCATCGTTTCTGTCTCTTTTTTGGCGCAATGTTGAAACGTACGGTTATACTTTCCTCTTGTTTGTTAAGTTATTCTGTTCTCGAAAATATCTGACTACACAAGCCAGTGATGTTTGTTCACTGCTCTGCTACTGTAGGTATTTAGTGTGAGGCTGTGGGAGGAATCACTTTATGTTTGTGGTGTTTGTTCAGTTTTCAGCTTCACGCAGTGTTCCGTTTAGAGCAAGTGGAATACCACACAAATTCACAACTCTGTCAGGGAGATAGAGAGATGGATCCCACCTGAAGGTGTGCACACACCCCCTCTTCATATCCATCTGCTTCAGGGAAACCCAGAGAGAGACAAGACAATCAGACTCCCCTCTAGCTTCCATTCCTCCCTCATTGTCTTACCCCTCCACAGATGGCCATAGGCATTGCCAAAAGTCACCCACACATGTAGTCTACTTCCCAACCACTTAGCTATGATGTAACGTTTTACATGCTTCTAGAAGATGGAAGAACACTTGACGGTTTGGGATATTCCTCACTTGAGAAGTGGACTACACAATAACGGGCATATTAATAAAGACAAACGTCGGCTCTTGTATGTATAGTGTTAGGAGAACACCAGCTCTGTGCCGTGTCTGAGCAGTAGATGTGTGCTGAATATAACTGGGGTTTTCTTCGAGCGTCCAGGGCTTTTCGATGTCAAACTGCTGGGATGAGATTTTACAGCATAGTGAATTGTATTTATTCAGACCGTTTGGTCCCTCAGTATTTGTTTTAGAGCTAATTAAATCTTTGCTCAGGGTCACAAACGAGGTTGGTTAAGGTCATCCAAGCATCTGTGCTGTTTCATTACATGTCTGTCTTTCCCACAGAGATTGAATCCCAGCACTGCTGTGTAATGCAAACAGCTTGCAGATGTATCGTTTTCTTAACAAGCACTGTTTCCTTCCACTCTCCTACAAGTTCCACGTGAGCATCATGGCGGGCACTGCAAGCTTCTGAGAGCTTATAACATGAGCACAGAGAACATTACACTTCAGTCGGCACTAATTTGCATTGTGGTGAAGCAGGACCAGTGTATGGAGCCACATCAGCCTAATTCATGACTAATAGAGAATTTGAATGTGTGCTTCTGACTCATCGCCCTGCTAATCTTCTTGCGGCATTCGCCCTCTGCGGCACAATGCGCTATATTCAATGTGCTGCTTCTCTCAGTTCAGCGTCGTGTCGAATGTCTTGCTTTGTCTCTTAATCTCCTCTTTTATGGCTCTCGCTCGTATCTGGAGTATGTTTTCGTGAAAGGGTGTTCAGCCTCTCCCTGACCTTTCACCCCGCTCAAACTTGTGAGCAAGCGAATAGGCCATAAGAAATAGTTTTTGTTGAAAATACGCAGGTGATTGATCTGGATGGAAGTATATTAGAACTACCTTTATGGTTAAAGATTGGGGCTTGTGAAGAAGAGATCAGATGAACGCCTTTATTATGAAATAGTGATACAAAATTGATATTGGTATCTCACTCTCTCGGGCTGTCTGACATTAATTCCAGTAAAAACTAAAGTTAGGTTAACAAATTACAAGATCCTGTGCAAAAGTTACCCGGTAATGAGGATGGTGCCATTCAACCACAAATAAATGCATTTTGTTTTCTGTGGAAAAAAGTTGGCATTTATCAACACAAAAGCAGCCTTGAATGTTACCACCCTTTTATTCCCCTCATTCCAGTCAGACGTCCCCAGGAGTAATAAGCAGTGAGGACAAACTGCGTTCTCTGATCAAAACCGCTTGTAGCATTCCAATCATGCTTTTGCAGTCATTAGGTTGGAGGCTCAGCTTTAACGTGGCAACAACAGGGGACTAACAACCCACCCAAAGATTACCAGGCCTGAATTGAAAGCCAAACTGTGGATAGGGAGAGATGACAAGTGGATTAAAGAAGAGAATGAGTATAAACTGGTGCTTTCCCATGAGGAATCCGGTGAGAGAAATAGGCCAGAGACTATGAACATCTAACCTAATGGAACACATGGAGTTTACTCCTGTCACCAGGTTCAAGGGCATCTCCAATGAAGGGTAAGAGCTGTTGATGTTTTGGGTCAATTTTCAGGCGATTTACTCCTGGGAAAAGCTGCCATGATACCGGTAAAATTACTCTGGCTGTCATTCAAATACACGTTTTTGGATCACTGGCTAAAGAGTTCAGCAGATGCCCAAACGGCCAAAGGTATGTAGTTGAGTTAAAAAAATGGTGGTTGTAAGCACACAAAAAGTAAGCAGGTTCCCAAACTATCCATCTAGTATGTCATTGTATTGTAGCCATATGTCTTTCATGGAATGTCCACGACAGTGACATTTGGTGACAATGGACAATGGTTCTGCATTCACATGACACAGTAACATGCTCTTCATCAACACAGACAAAATGTAGCACAATCATTGTTTTCCAAACATGAAATAAATTATATCAGAGCCAGAGAAACCTCAGCTTCATTATGCAGGTCAATGTGATGTGCAATTTATCTATATGAAACCATCGCATTAGGTCAATTGTCAGCTATGAGTTTGTCATCCAAAACGCTACAGGCTGTCCAGGATTATAAGAGGATTTAATATAATGGGTGTGGAACTTGACCTTGGCAAATTGACTGGTAAATTCTTTGGTGCGCTCAAGACTAGAATGAGGAGTCCCGTTTCATTCATTCTCTCCCTGTGCACACCAGACGGCAAAGAATTGTGTTGGGTCTCACCTTGGAATTTCCGGCAGTGCGTGAGGTGCATTTTCCCAATGAGGAACACTTATGTGGACAAATTAGTCGATTATTAATAAACCATGGTGCAGGAGGCTGCACTGAAGACATGACAGGCCTCAATTATTACCTTTTGGCTATGCTATTATCTTATTGTCTAATTTAGAATAATAAAATAGGTGGTTTGTACGGTTAAGCTGTGGTAATGTATTCAAAGAATGCTCTGACTTCAGAGCTGGGAAGACAATTCAATTCAAAACATTTGTCAAATATTCTCATTGTTTAATGATTGTGACTATACATACTCATTATTGCGATAAAAAATGATATTGTATTCTTACTTATATACAAGAGTTGTTGTATAGTCCCTTAAATGACCATTTTCTCTAGAAACTGCAGCTATAAGAAAATAGAAATACCTAAACATTAACATGCAAATACATTTATTTGACTTCATGTTATGCAGGCTCGTAATGGTGGACACTAACCACATCATATATGTATTTGATAGAAGGAAGATGTTTTCTGTGGGGTTTGCCTGTACGGTCTTTATTGTGTCAGACCCCAGGAAGACGAGCTGTTGCCTTGACACCAGTAAATGGTTATTCAAAGCATACCTTGTCCTTCTCAACGTGTACATTTACTTACTCTCTCTCTCTCTCTCTCTCTCTCTCTCTCTCTCTCTCTATCTCTCTCTCTCTCTCTCATATAAATATATATTTATATATATATATATGTTCTTTTATAGGAGTTCTCATCTCTCACACGCTCTCTGCCAACCTCCTCTTTCTGAGGTGTGATACTGCCATCTACTGTTTGAATATTGATATACAGTGATGGAAAAATGAAAACATTTTGACATTTTTCGTGTACCGCCACACGTTCGTTGGGATCAAATAAAATACACCACTATCTGCTGTTGCGCAGTATGTAAAAAACCCATGAGACATTTTGTTAGGTGCCATGATTTATTTGAACCAATGGTTTGAGGGCCAGGTGATCTTCATCAGGGTATCATGTAAAACACCACAGGTCACATCCTGTATGATGATGTCATAGTCCACACAGGTGATTGTAGTGAGACCACATACAGAATTGCTTCTGTCTTTTTTAAATGAATATAGCAGCATGATGTCTATTTTTGAATCACTTGATCCCTGCCAATACCTTGCTAGTTACTTTTGATGCTGAGCCATTATACACAATACAAAATAGAAAAATAATAATCTTGCACACTGAAAATGCTTAGAAATGTTATATTAAGTAGAAAACAGCACTGTTTCTGTCAGACCTTCATTACAAGGTCATTATAGCTTCTGTCAATATACACTAACATTCCACAAGAGGGCAGCATTGAAGCAATGAAGAATGTCAGTTTGCTACCTCCATTAAGCTACCTCCATTGAATGCTTTCAAAAATTGTCTGAAATAGTACTCACACCAAACTATTTCCAAAATGATTAATTTTCATGTAATAGTTTGTTTGTGTGGGACATTGAGAGACAGCCAACCTTAAGTTGATGGTATGGAACCAGGCATTTTGTTAATTGTTTATCTCTTACCACAAGACTTTCATCTTGAAATCTGACATTCAAATGGTATCAAACAATAATACATAACATATTGAGACAAGATATTTTTTAAGGACGGTTGCCCAACTGGACATTATCATTTCATTATCACTATGCATAACTAAAATCCATCTGATCCAATGAAAGGAATCACACCGTACAAAATATTAGACTTTTTCCATTGACAGTGAAACTCGTCTTTGTGTATGAATGTAAAACACACAATCAGGTTGTTGTTTCAACGGTGAATTGGTTACCAAATTTACCTAATGGACAGAGGAGTAAAGATGTAAGTCTATCTACTCATTTAATAACTCCACAGAAAATATAAACAATCATACATACTCTAAAGACCTCCTTGGGTCCTTGAGATGCTCCAAAAAACTAAAAGATTTTACCTTTCCGATAGACATTCACCAACTTTCACACACAAGGTCATGTCCAAAGAAGTATTTTGGGGGAAAAAACCATCGCAGATTTAGCCAATTATGGCTAGAAAAGTAGATAGTTCACAAGAACACTTGAAATAGCTGCTAGCCAGCTCATACACAGGTTCTATTTCTGATGTACATGCTAACTCTTCCAGCTAGCTACTTCTCATGCCATAACTAAATGGTAAATGTAGGAAAACAGTGCTGAAAAGATTCTAGCAGTGTTGTAGCTAGATACCTTTCTGTTACCTTGTCTTAATTGCATAGACCGTCCCAATCAGAAATAATTGTCTTACTTTACAGACCTAGAATTACTGCTACATGCTCTGGTAGCAGCTAAACACAGTTACAATGATCAGAGGTAAAAACAGGCCGGGAAGTAGGATGAGATGACTGAAGAGGCATTTTTTAGAAATGAGGGGGCATATCTAATCACTGCACAAGCTGTCCACCAACAGCTTATACCATCTGCTGTGTATATCGGGAAACAAAAAGGGGGGTGAACGAGTCTCTATCATTTGCAACCCCCCAACTGGCTTTTCTGTAAAGACTGTCGTTATTATTTTTTTCATTCCTTTGTCTAGATAAGAGCTACAGGAATTTCCTAATCTACCTGCTGCTGTATTTTAGTCTGGTTGGAAGTACAGAGCCAAATGTTGATCAAGCGTAATTAGACAGATCAAAGTTGGAGAGCAATTGACCATCCCTGTAACTCCCTCTCCCTCACCCTTATATCATCTAAAATATATTGTAGTAAATAATGTCAAATATACGTAGAGTTGGAATGTTTATTTCCAGACAATCAAAAACCCAAATGAGGAAATGAGGTCTTCTTTACCCCTGGTCAGGATGCGGTTGGTGAATAGTCCACCAGTCACGGTAAGATACATTTAATAATAAATGTATTCTCCACCCACTTACAGAAACATTTAAAGGAAATGTTGCTGTTTCAAGTGCAGATCTATCTGACAAGCTGTGTTCTAGACCCACCATGTGTAAAGACAGATGAGGCGTGAGCACGGTATTTCACCAGGTAGGTATGAGTAAAACATATTGTTATTTTCAGCAACATCCTGGAAGTTATTCGGATTAACTGCTTTACATTTTCGGCTCAGGGATAAGAAACAACAACCTGTTATCTACTTGCCTGTCGCAAAATCGAATGATCATTTGAACAACCACTGGCCTTACCCTTGAGAGTGGATTTAATTCCAGCAGCAAGATCAGTGATCACAATCAGTGTCTTAGCACCATGTCATACCACAAGTAGCATTGTCATTTAGCTTGCACATGGCTGCTTTAACAACATTGATTGAAAAGATTTGTTTTGTTGTTTCAGCAAATCTCTTGAGCATGTTGGTTGACTAGGTTTGGGATAACTCCAAACGTGGCTCTGTTTATGAGTGTGTGTACACAGACAAGGATATAAACACACAGAAAACAGTTTGGAAGTCATGACAAAATACTGCAATTGAGCTGAATACATAACTTTGCTAAATAAAATCAGTTCCACTAGCTTTACACTTCGATCGTTCTAGTTTGGGTATTGTGGTTTTACTTGTATTTGTTTAATTGTTTAGGTGGTTTGAAGATGTTGATAATAGTCAATTGAATGCTTAGTCCAATCACTAACATAATCAATGTTCCTCCTTGCATCATAACACATGTATACCATACAGTACATACCAGAGCATTCTAAAAGAGTAAGATACTCACCTTTGCATATGACATGGGTAATGAACATTAGTGCTACCTCGTTGCAGTAATAATGCTTGGACATTTGGAATTGCAAATTATTTATTCCCTTCTTTACTGCCCATGTATGTAATTATAGTACAAGGAAGAGACGTTCTAGTCCTCCACAGTGATTCATTACTGTACATGTATGTAATTATAGCACCAGGAAGAGACGTTCTAGTCCTCCACAGTGTTTCTTTG
>JACXGJ010003439.1:0-53731 GCA_016801105.1 Esox niger
AAACCAGACTGAAACCCCAGCCATGTGGTCACAAGATCCCCCCGTCAACCTCCGCTGCCTTTCTCTCCCAGCTAACTCCTACCGACTCCAACGTGTTCTCTGATGAAGAGCCTTCATCCTCCTCTTCCTTCTGCTCATTTCCCTTTTCCACCTCAGTGGAGTTCAGGACGCCATCTGAGACATATGTCATAGGAAACATCTAGTCAGCCAGTGGACCATGACCTCTCTTTAACAGCTGCCATACAGCTCAAAGAGATCCTAACGTAGCCGAGAGGTGAATCACAGTGTGCTGGTTTACTGGTAAGATGTAGTAGGGGGTACAGCAAAAAAAACGATTTAAACTTATGTTGAAATTGGGAACATAATAGTTTTTTCCAAGGTTAGTTATTAAAGTAATCCTGGGTAAAAAACAGGCAGCTTTTTGTAGTTTTTCTAAATGCGATAGTTTATCTCCATAGTACCCCGTTACAATAGATAAATAGCCAAATCACTCCCTGTAACCACGGGTTCAGTCTTACACATGGAGGTCTTGGATTCAGGCAATCTTTTTTCCCATTTAAACCTAAATGAGGAAGGTTATGGTGAATACCGCTTCTCACAAAGCTGTTCCATATTTGTTTTCTCAACATATTGACCTTCAGTAGTTTTGGACCAGAGAGGTATGCTCATCACCGTCCAGCCCTGTATGGCCAGCCCGCTCAGTCCTGTCCAGCAATCACTGTTGTGGCTTCCAGATGTGGGATAGTGTGGTCTGTTCTCAACTCAGTTGTCCACGTATGTAGGTGACTGTGGAAGAGAAATAATGTACAGTTTACATTCAAGTTTTTTAATCCCAGAATAGTGATTGGCCGAATGCTGTAGTATATAAGGCCGTATACCACAGGTCTGACAGTTGTTATTTAATGTACAATTATGAGGACTTTGCTAACCGATTATAATATTAATAAGCCACTTTGAGGGATACGGTATGGTCAATATTCCACAGCTTAGGACTGTATTCATGGGAACTGGAGCAGGTTTTGCACTATGTTAGGATGTCAAATGAGTTGGTCAAATTTACTGTTTGTTCACTAATATAGTCATGTTATTATATGGTTGCATATCCTTTGCAAAGATTGCCTGCAGTTTGCAACACATATACATCACCATATGCTGGATATTTTACTGGGTTTCAGCCAGCTTATGTTTCTGCTTGTTTCCAATCCTTTTTACCCTCAATTTTGTCTTCAGCTTGAGAGGGATGATCAACTGGATTCAAATCAGCTTTGAAAACTCCTTGTAAGCTACGGTATGGAGGGAGTTTGGGGTTATTGTTTTGCGGCATGATGAAGCGCTATCTGAGCAATCAAGAGGTTTTTGAACAGCCACAGGATCAATAGCGCTGCTGTTGTACGCAGTTACATCATGAGTGTTGACAAGTGAGCCAGTCCCAGTATCAACCATGCATGCCCAAAACATTTAATCTCCGCCGTGTTTCACAGATGTGGTAATATGTCAAGCCCTTTCTTCATACTTCCCTCTTGCCATTGCTGTGGTTAATGTTCGTATTTCTCTCATCTGTCTACAATACATTTTTATGTATTTACTCTGTCAGACAGTTTATATTTATTTGTATGTTTGTTATGGTGAACAGCATTTGGTTATTCACTGTGGATGTCTTTCCTGGTGTAGTAGGACATTTGCAATTGCTGAGCTCACCATTGCTTTCTTTGGTCTCCATTCATCAAACAGTTGATTTTGGCACGCCTATTGTCTCTAAACAATTGATTCTTATTTATCTGTGTCATGATGGCCAGTTGACATGCATCGCCTGTTCTTTGGTTCTTGCATTATCAGACACAAGCAGTCGACTTAAAATGCAAGTCTAGAGTCAAGGTCGAACGTTGATAGCTCTCTAATAATGCAAAGAAAGACAGTTGCCTAATAAGAGACAGGTGACAAGCCAATCGCTCCAAAACTATATAGAAACAATCCTCAGTTGTCAATTGCATTTCAACCCTAATGTCAGTGTGTAATTTCACATCCAAAGAGATGGAACATAGAGTCACTTTTCAAATGCTTTTGGATTTCACTGTAGTTCCTTCAGTATACAATTGTTCTTAAGACTGTATATCATACAGGGGAAGGCAGGAAGTCGTATAGACATCCTCAAGTAGCGGCCTCCAGGGAAAGTTGGTGTCCAAAGCAGTTTGTCAGACTTTAATTTTATGCTGCTGAGTGGTTCCACGAAAGTCCCTTCGTAGAATATCCTTTTGATATTTGAAATAGAATAATATTGATTTTAAAAGCCTGCTATTTAAAATCCCTGTTCTGTCTTTTAACTACATCTTTAAATCATCCCTTCATGTCTAAAACAGTGTTTCTCTGTATACAGACAGACAAGCTCAGCCAATGTAGATTTTATAGAACTACAGTTAAATGTCCATTCCTGTTACAAACAACAATTCATGATGAAATTGACAAACCTGTTATGATCAGTTTTGTTACATTGTTTATCTTTTTAGTATTTTTTTATATTTATCCTCTTGAAAAAAAATACTGTTTTATGAAGTTGAACGTCATGCTGAGTGATGTTTGCTTTTTAGTTACCAAGTTCACAAGGTACTAAACTGATGGAACGACATTAGGTTTGTATACAGTATAACAAGGCACTAAACTGATGGAACGACATTAGTGCTGTATACAGTATAACAAGGCACTAAACTGATGGAACGACATTAGTGCTGTATACAGTATAACAAGGCACTAAACTGATGGAACGACATTAGTGCTGTATACAGTATAACACAAACAGCCCAAGCCTGATTCAGAGGCATGTACTGATAAACAAGGTCCTGTGCTTTTTGCTAAACAGACAGTGACCAGAGGTAGGAGGAATGGTACAGTCCGCAATTAATCACTCATATCAGAGTCAGTTATTCATGATGCCCATAGGTCAAAGTTCACACTCCAGATTCTTCAGGTGACATGTCAATTCCCATCTCTTATAGGTGATCAAGACGTCTGCGCCTTTTATGATTTATCTGTAGTGATCATTCATAGATGAAGCCAAGTCCTCCCCGGCCAAAGGACATTCAGTATGCCAGCAAACCAGCCAGACAGCCAGCAAGGAGTCTGGGTCTAATCTGATCCATATGCCCAGCAGGCCTGCAGCAAGGAATTCCACATGCCCGGGCCGAACCACACTCTCAGGGCCCGCGTGTGTGCTCTCCCGGGGGTGGCCGGGTCTCTTGCCTTGTTGAAAGGGAGAAGGCTGTTAACAGATGATGGCTCCATTCACTACAGTGTACATTAATATTGATGAGGATGGAGGCTCAAGGGGGACAAACAGTGCCACCTTTCAGAAGGCTAGTGTTTACTGTGGCTGACAGGAAGCAGGCTGAATAGGGGCGAAGATCCCATGCCTTGCCTTCCCCATTACCACCAACCCCCTCGCAAAAGTAAATGAAGGCAGGCCGGTGTTTGGGACTAAGCAGATGTTCTTCAATGCTTGGTTTAATGACGTTAGGCTTTTGATGCTGCAGCGACAACGCACTGCAACTCTGGTGTGTGTCAGTGTGTGCCTGTGCTCAACCTCCTTTAGCCAGCTGACACAAAGGAACCATTTGTGCGTCCATTTCAAGACATGACATTTCCATTTACTGCAATTTTTCCAAATTGTCTGTAGATGCATCCCAAATGACCCCCTGTTGGTGCACTTCTTTTAGAACTCTGGTCAAATGCAGTGCACAAGGCCGGGAATAGAGTGCTGTTTTGGACATAGTCTGACACACTTCCAGTGTGCTTCATTCTTTGTTTACAGACTCCACCCTGCCATATGGTCTGGATGTCTGGTTGTCTCTCTTAAGAACGTTGTCCTTTCTTTTCAGTCAGGGAATGTTTCAACAGGTTAAGACTCAGAAAGTGTTCCCTTCCCGCCCATATTTGTCATGACAACACATAGAAGGACTCTGTTGAGTGCCTGTGATGCCAGTTATAACATAGAGGTTAGCTAACTTCTTCCCTGAAAAGGACATAATGAAGAAGGTTTGAGGTGGAGAAAGGTCTTTCTGGAAATGATCTCATGACTGTATACACAAATCCAATAGGGTGGCAGTTCGCAAAGAAGACATCAATTATAGCTGTTAGAGTAAAGTGCTACAAAGCCGAAAGGTTGCTGGTTCAAATCCCTGGGACTTCAAGGTAGTCAATTGAGGGTCACACTTAACAGCTACAACTCAGTCTTTCAATCGGCCCTTAAGTAAATTGCTCCAAGGTCACCAGCAATGATGGGTGTACTTTGACAATGACCTCATTGGGGAGTTTTGACCACCCTGAACAATACCATATTTGTAGGTTAAGATTCTAAAATGGTTACTTAAAACAACAAACAGAAAACTTAGGCTAACTAAGGATTTTATATAACAACCATAGTCCCAGACCTGTTTGGATGGTCCTGTAGTTGCATGTTATACAGTTGTTACACTGCAGTTTGGCAATATTTCCGGTGATTTTTATATTTTAGCTAATCTCATGATGTTTTTGAATGTTGTGTGCAGTTTTTAGGTAATCTTATGATATACTTCGCATTTTGCCCCAGACAGGGTCCAACAGGCAGGAAGTCAATCCTCTTAACAGGAACCAGTTAAGAGACCACTGCTAATTGAAAGCCTCTGTTCCTCACTCAAAACTTTCCTTTTCAACTTTTTTGGAAAGGAAAGAAAAAGGTGCAGTGGTCACTAGATTTTTATTGTCTCTTGCTCCACTTTAAATTGACCTCCGGAGTACCAGACTTGAAAGACTCGTTGCTGTCCCCGTCCAAAGTCCTCCCGGCTGTGTTGCAGATCAAAATGATACCCGATGATTCAAATGAATCACTACTACCTTTTCTAGCACTGCCTTCCCTCACATGTAGTTGCCCCAGACCTCACGTGTGATATTATCAAAACTCCTGCCCAAATCTGTAATCATATTCATCAGTACACATCCTGATGGTTTATAATGAATACAAAAAACTATACAAATCCCATCTTCTATGCATATCTACTTTTATAGCTCCACTGCTCTGGAGAACACTATTCAACAAATAAACATGCCCTATATTTGTGCACAAACCAGATTTTTAAGATCTATAAATGCTCATGGAAGAGGCTCCAAAACAGACAAATCAATGCTCACAAATTAGCGGACATCAAAGAGCAGATTCAGGAGCGAGATGCAGTGTTTCCACCATACACACCTAACCTTCTTAACATTTTAAGTCAGACACTTCATTTGAAAATACTATTCTGTTTAATGTAACCATGATTCAGAAAGGCCAGGCTACAAAAGAAAATGCATGTTAAATATAAACATTCACTGCCAGAGAAGATATTTTGGAGTTCTTGCACTCAAAAAGCAACCATTTGCGTCATTCAGATAACGATGTGATTATCCCTCATCTTTGACGTATTTTGGTATGGATCTGGTTGACCTGAGATACATACCTTCCTCGGATCCAGAGATAACACTATCTTGATTCAACTCCACACTGGCATCTCTCACCTGGACAAAAGGAACACTGTACTTGTGGAATAATTCTGTTCATTGACTTCAAGCCAGAATATAACACTACTACTTTTGCACAATTGAATGGACTGTGTGTATACACACACATCAGACTCACAAGCCCACACACACACACAAACACACACACACACACACACACACACACACACACACACACACACACACACACACACACACACACTAGTTCATACCAATGCAACACACACATTAACACACAAAAAATATGAGAAATTAAATTTTGAATTGATTCACTAGCAACAAAATGGGAAACTATAAGAGATGATACTCTTTTACAGGCTTTGATGTTAAAAAGATGGTAAAATAAATGACTAAAGAAGACAATTTAATTCAAGCCTTTTAAGTCAGATAAGCCTAAACATCAAAGTTGGTTTCATCTCCCTTGCTTGAACTGTATAAGTGATAATGCTTTAAAGGTGATGCTAATTATACAAGTTAGAAAAATCGATGTAGTCATCGTCAATAAACATTTTAGAACTTCCAAGTGGGATAGCTTAAACATGAGAAACAAAGTTGGTTTAGTCTCTCTAGCGAAAATGATCCAATAGATATGGTTTTCAAGTAAATTAATGCAAATTCTGAAACTTACGTGAATCAAAGTATTCATCCTTGGTAAATTTGAAAAGTGGGATAGCTTAAACATGTGAGACAATGTTGGTGACATCACTTTAGCTTGATCGGTTCAAGAGATAGTGTTTTAGGGTATGTTTCTGTAATTATGTAAAGCAGGATAAAGAATGTTGTCATAGTTTAGACTATTTAGGAATTATAAATTGATATAGCTTGTACATGTAAAGAATATGTTTAGTTTTTCCAGCTTGAATGGTTCAAGAGATACTCTTTTAGGGTTAATTGATGCTATTTATGCTAAATGTATCAATATTGTGTTACATATGTTACTGCGAAAGCCAACAAGCCGTCTTTGGAGGAGATGTTAAGACAAACTTCAATACCAGCCACTATCATTCATCACATAAAATGTATGTCATGTACCACAAACGATTGGGCTTCCCCAATTTTTTGTTTCAGCACTGACAGAACATTCGTTTTTCCTGTAGATAACTGTTATTCGAGAAACTTCTAACAAATACCTTCAGAGGGGTAGAGCAATGTAACCAGGTGACCTTGTACTCACACTTGCTCGACAATGCTCTCCCTAAGTGGAGAGTTGCGTGCATAGAGAAACAGTCCAATTATTACTAGTGATTTACCCATTTAAATAACCTCAACAAATGAAACATTTAAGCACACACTTAAATATTAGGTTGCAGAAATACCTTTCGAGGACCAATTATTCAGGTTTTATTCTGTGGGGACTCCACAGGTACAGATAGACCTGGATCTCAAACGCACACGCACACACATACAGTTCAAACTCAAATGTTTTAAAAACTTTTTTCTTGGCCCACAGATTCATGGTCCTCTAGTATTTAATTTAGGAATTTGTTGACAGATGACGGATATATAGATTAACAACCAGACAGACAGTGACTCAGGGAGGAAAATGTGATAATGGGTCAGTATGTGGTGGAAAACTATCTAACCCCATTGGATGTGTATATGAGAAGGCTGACCACCCACGTAGCCTAGAAAAGACAGGAGATGAGCCTTAAAAGCTGTTGCTGCATGGATTGAAAAGTTCAAGACTACTGGAGACTTTTCCTGAGTCCCAAATAGCACCAAATAGTGCACTATTTTGTTTAATCACAATCCTATAATGTGCCTTTTGGGGTAGAGTGGCTGAAGTGCTTCTAATTAAGTGCATTTCACACACTGGGAATTAAAAGCAAGAATTTAACACTTTTTCCCTTTCCTTCCCCTTAGGTGAAACGCGACTGTCAGATTCTGTAGTGTTTCAGCTAATTGGTATTCCACATTTCCACACTGGCTCCATATTTCTAGCTAACAGCTCTTGAGATCTGCAGTACCAAATCCAATAACTAATCTATATTGAGAATCCCCCATTGCTTTCTCAGGACAAGTGTTTATTGGTGCTTATTCCATGGGTAAACACCAAAGGTTTTCCTTGTACCTTTGCTCTTATTTCTTCTTCTCTGCTGTCTTCTCTTCAGCCGTGTGGGATGAACTAATCAACAGCTCTACCAGGTATTCGAGAGGAGATTTCCCTGGCAAATGTTCATATTGGCTCTTTAATCATGATGACAGGCTCTTTTCCTCTTACAATACCGGGGCCAAGTACTCCGTGTTCAGTTTATATCAGATGCAACATTCCTGCGGTGGGCCCGTTTTACACTCCATTGCTTGCTTTTGTAAATCACCAGTGCTTATACATGCAAGAACACTCCGGGGTCAAAGTTCAGAGAAACAACATACTCCTTCCAGGTCTGTATGCTGTACAGCCACTACCATATGGTCATCGGAAAGACTGAACAAACAGATCTAGGACCAGACAAAAGAATGACCCTTTATGGGAAATATGGTAATAACAGAGATGAGTGTTGTGTAGTGCTTAACAGTCGAGAATAATGTACATCCTGTATGTTGTGGTGGCTCGGTCCCTCAAACGCATGCAATGCAATACAATACCACCCTCAGTCAAACCTTTCCATTTTACCACCTGGCCCTCAGCTGTCTGCCCAGCCAGAACACACAGAATATAACTCTTCCATGACAAGCAACAGCCATCTCATCTCTCCTCTTTCCACTGAGACTGGGGGCAAGGAACTCCCTCATTGGACATCATATAGGCATAACTAAATGGCTAGAGGGCAGATGGGATTTTCGATTCTCACGGTAACACGGAAAGAGTGGAAAAAGTACGAAAGGGTTTACGTGTGTCTTGGAATGGGCATCAGACTGATGGGATCAAAGAAATGGAAGAATGTAAAGAAAGTGAATTATGTTTCTATAGATGTGTTCACATTAAGCTACATTTGAGACGCTAGATTACTTGGTTGAGTAAACTTGTAAATATCGATATCTCGAAACGCCACCTAACGAGGAAGCTTGCGCCACATTTTCGATAGAGCCCACTGAAGTTTTGCTTGTATGAAAATTGTCATAACTGTATTAAGTTCCCGTGCAGTGCTCACGCAAATAGCTCACGATTGATGCCCTCAAATCCTGTGTAAATTCAAACGCTGTGGAAATGATTTTGCAAACCAGGATAAGTCTATGTAGCGGTTTAGTCTATTGTAATGTAGACAAGCCCTTCGCATGGGACTCTCACAGTCCTCTCTTATAGTTGTAGAGGAGAAAGCCTAAACCTCACCAGTCTCAAGACAATTTAAAGACACATTTTGTAAATTGAGACTGACATTCTGTAAAGCTGAGGGTTTAGTATTCATACAAAAACAACTGCTATAATTACTACTGACTGTCTGTAATGTGAAGTCTTTATATTCTCATTCTAATGGGAGTTGCCGGAAACCGTTAAATCTGTATGTTTTACACATTTAACATCTGCCTTAAACTGCGGCTGCACTCGGCACATAAAACAAATACCGAACACTGATTTCAATGACAACAATGTTGTACTGTAATAAGAGTTGAAAATTTGTTGCGGATTGAGCAGTGCGGTTAGAATGGCCGCCGCCCTTCAAGTCACTCGTTGCTTTAAACCACACCTCGCAAAACAAACCAAATTGAAGAAAACTTACCTCGTAGTTGGTTCAGTAAAATAAATAAATGTTTTGGGAAAGCGTATCATTCCGCAAACAAAATGTCCACAATGTAGCAAATGTTAAAGAGCACACTACGAAATCATTGTGTAGAAATTGAGCGATAACAAAAAAATGTTTACTAGTACGGACTTTGCTGAAAACGACTTTATTGAGTGAAATACACTTGCTATGAAACGGATATCACACCCAGCTAGCTTCAGATGGATCATATGGTATTTCTAGGTTGCTCTGGATAAGAGTCCGCTAAACCATTACAGTTATAAAAATGTAGAAAGTAGAAGAAAAAAATATTAAAAAATTTCAACATGTTTTTTTTATGATGTGAAAAGAAAATACCCTGCCCCTGGATACAGTTGTACAGTAACCAGGGTTAAAAAAAAAAATAAAAATTATACAGAGCTTTAAAATGATGGTTGTTTTCTTAGGCACTTAGAATAACTAGTAAATCTTTTGTCTACGTCTTCAACTGAAAAGATCAGTTGAAACCACAGTCAGACCAGAATAAACTTTTTGTGTCCTTATTATTTTCCTGTTTATGATTCAAATACAAAGTCCCTTATCAAGACTGGGAAGATTAAAAGTTCTTCCGTCACATTTTTATCATTCTTCACACATTAAATGGACCACAATTTTCATTGTGCATGTAATTACAGACACAAATGCTTCAGAAAAAAGCAAGCATACCAAAAGGTTCAAATATGATTTACAGCAGTATTCATTGAGATAACTTAGTGGGAAGGGATACTATTCAACATTTGGCAAAAAAACTAAAACAATACATATATTTTTGGAGGTCCTCAGTGGACTTGGTCCTCAGGTCTCCCACAAGAAGCCTTTGTGCTACATACAGAATTTGTCATTTTATTAGGATTCCCATAAGCTACTGTCAAAGCAGGCGCTACTCCTCCCCACTGTACGGAACTGCTCATCTCACATTACCATAGGTCAGATGCATTTCAAATGACCCCTCCTCCACCATCACCTTTATACCATAGTACATTAATCATAGGACTTAGTGCACTATATATCGAGATGGTAACATTTGGGACTCACATAGAAAATGAAAAGCTTAAAAATACACAACATAGTCTTCTTAGCTCTCTACTGAACCATATCACTCAGCTGCAAGGCAGCCATGTCCTGTGGTAGGAGTTGCTATAAGAGTTACTCATGGCCGATTGGACGCGTGCTACATAGTAATTACTGAAGTTGACATCCCGGACGTAGGGTGCCGGCTGGTAGTAACAGGTTATGTTAGCCAGGGCAGGGATGGCGTTCTGCTCTGCCATGGCCCTTAGCGCCAGCGCAGAGATCAGTGCCAGTGTCTGGCGGCGCTCGTGGCCCATCAGGCACACAGTGCTCTCGTCCACCACGTGACGCAGTGTCACCAAACAGTCGTAGCGCTTGTGCTCCATGCCATTGAAGTGGTTCTGGAGATATGCCTCCAGCTTGCGTTGCTGCTCGCTGATGTCTGGGAAGTCGATAAAGAAACGCGAGCACATGTAGCGTTGTAGCAGCTTCATCTGAGCCTCTGAGTCAGGTTTGAACCCGCGCACTAGCAGGTGGCAGTACTTCAGCAGTCCTCCTCCCCGGATCTCCTCAGGGCTCCGAGTGGCAATGGTCCTGGTTCGGAGATGTCCCAAGGCCTCCTGGAAGTCTCCATACATGCTCTCTCCAACCACAGTGGGATGGAAGCTCTCCGACATGGACATGGCAGTCTCCGAGCAGCGATCGAAGAGCAGCAGAGAGTCGAGGCCAATCTGGAATGAGTCTACACTGAACTCAAACTGCCTCCGCAGGGAGTCAACGAACTTCAGCTCCACGTTTTTCCCTGTGTTGTTAGAGAGGGAGATCAGGCTCCAGCGGTCTGTGTCATTGCACACCTTCACCAGCTTCTGAACATAGGCCTCTTTCAGGGTCATGGGTGAGACACGGCTGAGCCCTGGAGGTAAGAAGTCCACCAGGCTGTCCAGAACCACGTCTTTGACCACACGAAAGGTCTTGTCGTCGGTCAGGTTTAAGCCAAAGATGAGGTCCAAGTCCTTGTAGCCCAGGCCGGTATCCTGGTGAAGCACATAGCTGGCTGCTGAGCCATTCAGCTTCACATCCCGGACCAGCACGCCACGCTCTTCCAGACGTGCCCGAACCACCTGCACAGGACAAAGAGACATGGGTGATTGATTTGAGGAGCAATATTGGCCAGATACTTTATTGTCCATTTTCCTTCCCGATCTAACACCTAAAAAGGTATTGTTTCTAGTGTTCTGTTAACTTTGAGTGTTCTAAAAGTCTATTTAACCAAAACTGTTTTATGTGGTTGATTTGTGTTCACAGCTTAAATGCTCACTGGCGCATCTCCTGACAAGGTCATGAAATGTTTAATCAAGAATGGGTTCAAATGTCTTTCATTCAATATCATTAAACAGTGAAGTTAAGGCTAGCATACAATTCATATATCATACTGTTATGAGGAGAATAGTGACTCGGGGGGCATGAAGAGAACTGGAACCAAGCTATTAATAATGCAATGACAAAAAACAAAAGGGATCATTATTCATAAAAAATGAATACAATTTGTAGACCTTTTGGATCATGATAAACACAACTACCTGGCTTGTAAAAAGCACAGTGGACAGAGATAGCAAAACTGCAGGAAGATAGGTTGGGCCAGAAGGTTCAGGTGCCCTTAAGGTTATCCTGAAATTAATACAACAAAGCTGAG
This sequence comes from Esox niger, assembly GCA_016801105.1. Classification (NCBI taxonomy): domain Eukaryota; kingdom Metazoa; phylum Chordata; class Actinopteri; order Esociformes; family Esocidae; genus Esox; species Esox niger. Next base: position 11,932 of record JACXGJ010003439.1, read on the forward strand.
GGAAGTAGACAAATGGTTTTATTGTGAACATATGAACTGGTTTGACTTAGCCATGTATTGAACACAGTTTTCCTTTTAACACACACAACTGAATAGTTAATGTGCTTATTGGGTCACAGAAAAGAAAGGTCTGAGGTGGATCCTTGAACTTCTTCCTAACTGTTGAATCCCTCTGAAGACAAATACAAGAAACTAGGTCAAACCTTACCAGGCTGGACCAGTGTTGCAGAGTACACACACGACCCGCAAACTGGATTTGACCAGAAACAGATTCAAGTGTTTAACCAGGTAAGTCTGTACACAAATCAAGCAGCCCCCCGTAATGAACAACAAAGGCTTTGTAAAAATGTTTTTGGCTTGATTTTACAATCAAAATATGGTATAAGTCTAACCTTGACTAAAACATTTCTATGAAATATAATTCATAATTGAGAAATTTATTTTTAGGCATTCATAGTAATGTTTATGAACCAAATCTAATAGAAAGTACAGTATATTTATTTTTCATTAAGGGCTCTTAAGTGGTAATTCACGACTTCAGGTTTCACTGGGGTATAAATATGCAGTGACACTCCCTTAGTGTCAACATGGAGGTCAGAAAACACACAAATTAGACAAAAGGCTGTTGAGCATCATAAGTTGTTATGCCTACAACATCATTTTGCAATACATCCCAGATCTGTAGAGTGAGGTACATTACAATATAAGCTGTTCACATTTGCTCATATCAAAACATATATCTTTGATTCAGTTGTTGTCCAAAACTTTTTCAGAGTGCCAAACAGTTCAGAACAAAGTGTCGGGCAGTATCAGTCTACATGGATATTTGCAACATGCACTCATTGTCTAATATTTACAGTTATTTTTAGGCATTTTCCATAATCCCCTCCCACAATAACCTAACAGGCCACAAGCCAACATCATTTTAATAGAGCTTTTTTTGCTGTTGACCCAAAGTAGCCAGACTTGAACTAAGTCATAGAGACTAGCACAAACTGTGAATAGCACAGTTTACGTTAATGCAATATCCCTCAAAATATGTTGCATACTTCCTCTGCTTTTTTTCCTCCCAGAACACACACAGGTAATAACCTCTTACCAAAATAAAAACAAAGACAGACCTAAAACCAGACACTGAGATGAATGCCATGTATGTTGGTCTCCCTCTATACCCAAGCTCTTTCACAACCATTCCTGGACGTATCTAAAAACATCTTTACCTAGTCCCAGAAACACACTGTTTAACAAAGCTTGAAGAATGTAAATATTATTCACAGGGAAATTGGTACTCATAATGACAATGACAACACCATGAAAAGTCTATTGAGGAGATGGTTCAAAGTGTTGAGTTTCCAACCTTACCCTTAATGGGTGTTAACAGTGAAAATAGATGTTAACAAAATAAGTTAATGGAGAACTGCTCTGTTTGTTTATGTTGTGTTATAGTGTGACAAAAGAAGAGTTTCTATTGGTAACCTGATCCTCGAACAGATGGGCTGTAATAAAAATACTATTATTACTTCTTTTTGAAAATTGTGTTACTTTGTTTGATGTGTCAAATTAGAAAATGGCTGCTGAAGTTATAATGTGCCAATTGCGTAAATTACGATTGGATGAGCTGACACTGGAAAGCGTTCCCTTTCCCATTCTGAACTGACAGGGGGTGGGTGTGGCCAAAGACCCCAGAAGCTGCTGCTTTCTGATTTGACCACTCGAATGCTGGTCCATCTTTTGACATGATTGCCATATCAGTTATGCAGGTGTAACCACCTGTAAATGCTTAATCAGATTCAATCTAGGACTAATCTTTTTTATACTGTATTATTAGTAAGATTAGTTACCTCAATAAAAATAACCCATGACACCATTCAGACAGACATGCAGTACATATTTATACTCTGAAACCTAAATTTGACAGAAAGTATATTGCCTTCAATATAGGTAAGAATGACGTTAAGGCTGTTTAACCCCCTTATAATGTCACACAAAATGGTGACTAATTAAGGAATAACATATCTACTAATTTCTCACCAAAAGCAAACGATCCCTTAAGCACAATACACAATATGCACCTGGTGATGTTGAGTTAAGTCTATGTTGAGAAGCAGAAGACTTGTAAAAATGTACAAAACAGCAGGCTGTGTGGCATTGACAAAGTCCTGGCGACGTGTTGCGTACAGTCTCTCTGCATTCCTACCCCAGTCTGGAGGGTTTCCTTATTGACCTTCGGCTAGATTCCAAATGGTGCCCTAATCCCTGTATAGCATACTACTTCTGATCAGAAATAGTGCACTAGTATGAAATAGGGTGTCATCTAGAACACATTCTGAGTCTGAAGGCAGCCTGGTTGTTAGATTATTTTAGTAAGAAAAAGGACAGAGAAGAAATCGTTAGCCAGCTAAACACCATAGTCCCCTTGACGCCAGTTACAGCCCTGCTACAGAAAGGCCCTGGCATCCTGTCCCATCAGGCCAGAATGCAAGTCCAATGAACAGTATATCAGTGAGCTAGCAGGAACAGATTAAGGGTGTTTCCTTAAAGGTAGATGGGTTGCATCACTGTGGGTGTGGTCACAACAATGAAACCAGGGACACTAGTGGAGATGAGTTTACAAAACTTGACTGGTTATACAGTATGTTTTATTTTTATTTCTATGTCTGCCTTTGCTCAAGTAGACGAGTTCAGATCTTTGTTCACTAATTATTCTTCTGAACAATAAAATTGGCTCTGAAAAAGACCGATGTGAAATGACCAGATGTGAAAGGACAGGATGTGAAAAAAAACTGGGAAGGCTGTGCAAAGGAACCTGAGGTGAAATTTAAAATCCAGATTTTAAAAATACACTTAAATATTTGAATTGTCATTAGACTAAAATGTTTCTTCAATTCTGACCAGATAAACAGACACAGACAGATGGACAGACAAACAAAACAGAAACAGAGACATGGGGACAGTTAAAAAGAGATGGGGAAAGATAGAGACAAAAGAGAATAAAAATGAGAAGAGGTAAGGAAATCAGTCATACCATTTATACTATTCACCGAATTTGAGTTCAGCTGGCATCTCACCATAGTACAAATGGCCTCCTTGAAAGCCAGGAAAGCATTCAGCTATATTTAGAGGACTAACAAAGATATACACTGTAGTGTAAGTCCAAACCATGTTCCTTCCTTTCCTGCTACTCTGTGGAGAAATAATATGTTATTTTTCTGTTTTTTCCTCAACAATGATAGATCAGTACAGGATTTGACTCAATGTCACAAGGCCTATAACAGAACCAAGTGATTGGGCTAGTTTTGTGTTGTTTGTGTGTGTTATTGTGTGAATGCATGTGTGTATGATTGAACAAGAGTATTTTGTTCTACTATTAGCACACTGGTATTATGTCAACCTTGTCAAGAGTGCCTCTGAACAACATCCTGGAAGGAGCCTACCTGATATGGAAGCCATCGCCAGTAGCCCCACTCAGGAATGTTGAGCTCATTTCCATTAAACTCACAATGGTGAAATAAAAAAGGTTTTATATGGGACACCATCCTGCTGTGGGCTTATAGACACAACAGATTTGGCTTTTTATTCTATTTTTTTCTAGAATCTACACCCAGCCTACATTTAATCTGAGCTAACCTATAATGTGAGTTCCCTTTCCTTGGCTGGCCAATCCCAATATAAAGCATACTCTATGTCATGTGGATTTGTAATCTCAGCAGTTTAAAAACAGAACTGTATACTGTATCTGGACTTATCTACCCAAAATCCACTGCACCAAATTAAGGGCCAGACTCTTAGTGGGCACTAAATTGGCAACAGTGAAAACTCAATTACATGCAGAATGTCTTAATATTTACAGGGAGTAAGTCTCAATAATTCAAATTCAGTCTCCCCTCCCCTCTCCAAATGTTTTACTTGTGCTCCTAGTGGTTACTGTTATTCATAATGTCTTTTTCAGAATGTTGTTACTTAAGTCTCGCCCATGCTACGTAGGCTTGTGCTGAGAAAAGTAGCTACGTATATAGCTAGGACTTGTATTGGGTTGGCTATACACTAGGGTTCCCTAAGCAGTGATCAAGGACGAATCCCGCTATGAAGTAATTGGGATGTGGTTCCCCTTTAGACCTTTTACAGTTGGCTAGCAGCCTTCCATTATGAATGGCAGATGTATTTCAGCCCCATTTATGGGGTTGACACTTTTTTTTATACGAAAACACCTTCAGTCAGCAAGACGTCAATTAATTTAAGCTACAAGAGCTACATGCACTGTTGATTTTTTGTAAAAGACGTCACTTTCCATTTTTCAAATAGTGCAACAGCACAGGAAAACTACTTTTCAAATGTATTTAAAAACGAAGTTGATACCTATGACGAATTCCGCACATACTAAATACAAAGTTTTACATTTAATTTATTTTCTACAGCTCATAAAACATAAAAAAATTGATCTCCTAATGTCACGTTCACACTGCCTAACTAATTTTAAGTTTCTGTATTGTGTAACAGTGTGTATTTTTGCATGATGTTGCGCGCACGCGCGCGCTGTATGAATCTTTCATGCTCATTCCTAAATTGACGATTCAATAAAAGTCCTTCATGTTGAGGCTGCGTCAAATGTGAAACCAATACTTATAATAATGTTAACAGTCTCCTATTTTATATGACGCACTATCACGTATTATGAAAATCACATCTATGAGCTAGGCTAACGCATGGACACGTAGGATACATTTTTCGTTAGTATTGGCTCGAGAAAACTATCGTCTCGCACTGTTGGCAGTAGTTGCTCTACCGCGGGCAGCTTGGCCCAAGAGCTTTCCAAACCAAAATCATTGTCTCACCTGCACTATATGCCGCGGCTGCACGGAAAGCGTCGGGAAATTTCCGCGTCCGTGAATAGGAACGCTCTCTCCAAGGATGGAGTCCAATCTCTGCACCTGCTCCCAAGACAACACACAGAACCGCCGACTCAGCTGCGACGCATCCCCGGAGGACATGACGATGGGACCGGGGAAAGTAGAGAGGATTGTCTAAGTACAGGAGCAATTCCCAAAGAGGTTTAAGGTCTCTTTTAAAGTTTTAATAATACGTATTGTTTCACAAAGTCACTTCTGTTGCGCCTATCAGCTGTCTCTTGGAATAGAAGTTTCAAAACAACTAGGCTACAGATCCGTGTGTTCTGCGTATAGAAATCAGAGACGGGCGAACGATCTAACTAATCCAGCTGGATCATACTGACGGGTTTTAAAAAGATGGGATTAACATAAGAGTCCTGATTGGCTGTTCGGGAGGTTTATGAATACATACAGATGAGAAGAGTACAGGCAGCCACGCGCACACACCCATTTCCCTTGCGTCAGAAGCAGTCCTGCTACTGTCATTTAAGACCCAACTTCAAAGTATCCACACACATAGGAAAAAGGTGCTGTGTAGAACCTTAACAGTTCAGTTATTCGGTTCTTTCCGTTTTGGAAACGTTTTTGGAGCCAGATTGAACAATTTGCAGAGGAAGGGTTATTGTTGGAATTGTTTTTTTTAATCATCCGTTTTTTCCCCAAGAAATGAGTTCATTTCAATCCCCTTCCATCAAACCAGTGACAACATATTAAACAATATCAAAATGTCTAAAACTTTAACCATTATTGTAAAGCACTAGTCATTATTTTGCTTTTAAAAAGTCTTTGTTTGTTCCTTGATTTTGTTTGAATCTATTAGGTGAACCAAACTCATATTTAATTATGGTGAAATTATTCCAACTTTTTAAAACAAACTGTTGTACCCTATTTTACTATTTACTGGTGTTTTGTAGCCCAAAACATGACGGGGTTGAACATAACACAACCAATTAACAACTATTTACAATAACTAAACAATTATTAAGCATTATGTAGTAAATCATATTTATATATTTTAAATTAATGTACACAGTGCTTTTGGAATGTTGTCACATCCTGGCTATGCCCCTAGTCATCTCTGTGTTGGGCTGGGGCCATAGTCAGGACTGGACAGAAAGCGGTGCCTTTAGGCAACTCCAACTCAATTTTGGTCTCCCTAATTGGAGGCAGGTGTAGATTGTTCTCTTCAATTGGGGAACCTATTCATGTTCAGTGTTTGGCCACACCTGGTGTTGGTCATTGTTTTTTTGTGTTGTTGCTGCCTGCTCAATGTGATCGGTTGCTACTTTAGTTTGTGATTCTTCATTAAACAATGGATTTCTACACTCATCTCTGTGCCTGTGTCCTGCCCCCACAGCCGTGACAGAAATATTCAAACCCTTTCACATTCACCACATTTTGTTGTTATAGACCTCATTTAAAAAAATGAATAATAAAAAAAAAAACATTTGTGCTAATATACTGACAACGAAAAACTGAAATATCTCATGTATATAAGTATTCAGACCTTTTGCCAAGTCACTCCAAATTGAGAACAGATGCATGCTGTGTCCTTTGACCATAGTTAAGATGTCTCTAGAACTTGATTGGAATGCATCTGTGGCAGTTTCTATTGATTGGACACGATTTAAAAAGCTACACAGCTGTCTATATAAGATACAGCACTTTAAGTGCATGCAAAAATCCAAGTCATGAAGTCCAAGGAACTCTCTGCAGACCTGTTAAATGGAATTGTGTCCAGGCATATATCTGGGGAAGATACCATTTTTTTTCTAAAGCATTGAATGTTCCCAGGAGCACAATTTGGACATTTGGAACCACCAAGACTCTTCATAGACCTGTCTATCCAGCAAAACGTAATCAGACAAGTTGGGCCTGAGAAGACTGAAAAGGTCCCAGACAAAGTATTTATCCTGAATGCTACGTAAAATGCCTTTAAAACCAAGGTAAAGCTCATGACCTGGCTAATACCATCCCTAGAAGCAAGGCAGTGGGAGCGTCATGCAATGAGGATGCATCTTAACGGCAGGAACTGAGAGTTCGGTTAGGGTTTACGGAAGGATGAACAGAGCAAAATACAGAGAGCTCCTTGAATAAAACATTATCCAGATTTTAGAAGACCTCAAGACTTGATGACAAATTGTCATCCTTCAACAAAACAATGACCCGAATTTGGCAAATGTCCTTGAGTGACACGTTCAAAGCCCAGACTTGAACCCTATTGAATATCTGTGGGGAGACTGAAGATGGCAGTTTACTGACACTTCCCATCTACTCATACAGAGCCCTGTAAGGGGATCAGTAAACAGCTGTGCCAAGCTGGTAGAGGCATATCCAAGAAGACTTGAAACTGTGATCGCTGCTTATGGCACTTCAATGTAGTATAAGTGTCTGAAAGAAGCTTCTGAATGCTGTTGAATAGATAATAGATCGATGGCAGCATTAATCAATTATAAACATAGTTAATATCACAACAAATTTGAGGAATTTAATCAGTATCACAATTCTGAAATTCCAAATTTTAAATCCAGTGATTTTGAGGACATGGGGCACATATCAGCACATTAATTACATTGTACAGGGCCCCTATAAGCTTGACAGCGCTTTAGTACCAAAATGAGAAAGTGACAAATTGACAATTTGTGTCATGTTCAAATTAGTTAGGTCATGTAAAGTCACTCTCCTACTGTTTTCTATTGGGTAATAAGCTTTACACGGTACAGCCATTCAAGGAAGGCGTCGGTACTTCTGTTCCTTTAGGTAATTATTGGAAGGGCATTTGAACACAGTCTGTCCTGCTACCTCAAAGAGTTAATTGAGAAAAACATCTAAAAAGACGGACTTGCCTCCGGATCTCTGGACCTTAAAGGCAAAGAGATTGGACTTTAAACGTGAAGCTTCGATGATACCAAAGTGAAGATTCTTAGTGGGTCATGAGGTTGGAATGGATTAGGACAGTGTCTGTGCACTCCCTTAGGGTAGGGCCGTGGGAGGCAATGTTCCATTCAACTGTTAATGAATGTATGACAGAGACATTGTGTAACCGTTCTGAACTAACCCTAGGTAAACACGGCACATTGCTTCAGCACAGCATCAGTGTTTAGAGTGCTGCGTAAACATGTTCAGATGTTTAGTCCTGTCAGTGTAAATCATGCAAAATCAACCTTTTTACAATTATATTGTAGCCATGTAGCTGACCCTACTGTCAATGGTTACTTACATACATTATTGATGGCATACATTTGGAAACAAGGTGTGCTGTGGTCATGATAGTAGGGGACTGTCAGTTTAAAAGTAGCCTTTATGGGAGAGTGGAAAAAATCAAATCCATAGTAGAATTTGCCGTCTGGGAGACTGAAACCTAATGGAAGGTTCTATGGACTGATCAGAACATCAAATATTTATAGATTTTTTAACTTATTTTTGGTGCGAGACTAACACTGCACATGAACTGGAGAACACCATGCCAGCCTTGAAGCATGGTGGTAGCAGCATCATGGATATGTTTCTGATGAACAGGGACTGGGTGACTGGTCTGGATTGAGGGAAGGAATAACGCCGGAATATTCCATGGGGGCACTTGAAAAAAAAACTTAACCCAGAGCTCAAAGGAATTTAGATTGGGATTAAGATTAATCTTTCTGTATAATAACGACAGATTTGGGACAATTCGGTGAATTTTGTTGTGAGGCCCTGTTGTGAATGTCCACACCTCAATCCAAATGAGAGTATGCATAGAGTTGAAAATTGATTTTCACCAAAGGTCTTCATACCACGTGACAGTGTTCTAGCAATTTTGCTTAGAAGAATCAGCACAAATTGCTGTCCCGTTGTGGAAATCTAGTATTCTGTAGGGATTGAGTACAAAATAAAGCGTGTTATGTGAATAAAGATGAAGTGCAAACAGTGATGTGGTGAATGAGAAAGGCTTACTTGCCAGTTCCCCAACAGTAATGCAATAATAGTGCTCATACAGTGAGGGGAACATTTGATCCCCTGCTGATTTTGTACATTTGCCCACTGACAAAGAAATTATCCGTCTATAATTTTGATGGTGGGTATATTTGAACAGTGAGAGACAGAATAACAACAAAAGAACGCAGATAAAAACATGTCGAAAATGTTATAAATTGATTTGCATTTTAAAGAGTGAAATAAGTATTCAACCCCTCCGCAAAACATGACTTAGTCCTTGGTGACAAAACCCTTGTTGGCAATCACAGAGGTCAGATGTTTCATGTAGTTGGTCACCAGGATTGCACACATTTCAGGAGGGATTTTGTCCCACTCCTCTTGGCAGATCTTCTCAAAGTCATTAAGGTTTCGAGGCTGACGTTTGGTAACTCAAACCTTCAGCTCCCTCCACAGATTTTCTATGGGATTAAGATCTGGAGACTGGCTAGACCACTCCAGGAACTTAATGTGCTTCTTCTTGAGCCACTCCTTTGTTGCCTTGGCTGTGTGTTTTGGGTAATTTTCTTGCTGGAATACCACATCACCATCCACAACCCATTTTCAATGCTCTGGCTGAGGGAAGGAGGTACATTGCCCCGTCCATCGTTCCTTTGATTTGGTGAAGTTGTCATGTCCCCTTAGCAGAAAAACAAGGACACCATCCTGTTTGACATTGGGGATGATGTTCTTGGGGTCATAGGCAGCATTCCTCTTCCTCCAAACACGGCGAGTAGAGTTGATGCCAAAGAGCTCGATTTTGGACTCATCTGACCACAACACTTTCACTCAGTTCTCCTCTGAATCATTCAGATGTTCATTGGCAAACTTCAGACATGCCTGAACATGTGGTTTCTTGAGCAGGGGATCCTTGAGGGCGCTGCAGGATTTCAGTCCTTCACGGCGTATTGTGTTACCTATTGTTTTCATGCTGACTAGTTCTGGGCTGATTCCTCACCGTTCTCATGATCATTGCAACTCCACGAGGTGAGATCTTGCATTGAACCCCAGACCGAGGGAGATTGACAGTTCTTTTGTGTTTCTTCCATATCCAAATAATCGAACCAACTTTTGTCACCTTCTCATCAAGCTGCTTGCGATGGTCTTGTAGGCTGTTTCAGCCTTGTGTAGGTATACAATCTTGGCCCGGACATCCTTAGACAGCTCTTTTGTCTTGACAATTGTGGAGAGTTTGGAATCTGTATGATTGATTGTTTCTGTTGACAGGTGCCTTTTATACAGGTAACAAACTGAGATTAGGAGCACTCCCTTTAAGAGTGTGCTCCTAATCTCAGCTCGTTACCTGTATAAAAGACACCTGGGATCCAGATAACGTTCTGATTTAGAGGGGATCAAATACTTATTTCACTCAAATCAATGCAAATCAATTTATATCATTTTATCATGTTTTTCAGATAATTTTTTTTATCAACTGACCCTTAAAAATATAGACTGATCATTTCTTTGTCAGTCGGCAAACGTACAAAATCAGCAGGGGATCAAATACTTTTTTCCCTCGCTGTAGAATATATGTTTAGTCCACATTAAACTATTCTGGGTTGTACTGCAGAGGATGTGGATTACTGAACCGGTCCTTCACTTTGCTGGTCCCAATTCACCCAGTAGTCTCTTTTTCCTTGGATACATTTTCAAGGGAGCCCAGTGTTTTATACAAGAATTTCTCCACTAAAATGGCACATTCTGCTCTGACCTCGAATTAAATTATTCAAGACATTAAGTTGACACTGTCAAACAGTCACAAAGAAAAATCTATTAACAGTCCAATAACATTAGTCATCCAAAAATCAATCTACATAAACAGCAAAGTCCAAAAGTATTTACACAGTGACCCAAGGTTTTTTTAGGTCTGTGTTCCGGGACTCCAGTACTTTGTATTTGAAAAAATACAATGACTGATTTAGTATTAAAACAAGTGAAAATGAGTTAGGGCACCTGTGTAACTGGTTAGGCCAGTAAGATATGTTAGGAGAAGGAAGGACTTGTCTTAGACTTGTTCTTGATATGTTTACATACAATAATATATAATTCAAGTCAACATCATCAATGGCCAATGGACACAATTGACATGAACAATTCAGGCATCAAGACAATAGAACAAGTTATAAAAATGTTCTGTGGTTTTAAATTAGACCAGAAACAAAATTACCTCCAAGAACAAAAAGTCCATAAATGTGAGATACCAAGAAACAATAGCCTAGATTGAGTAAACGGTAAACAAAAATACACAGGAATCTAGACGAGATTCCTCCACATGGTGGATTTTAATGAATCCTACTAACAGGGTATTTTCTTGAGGGACCGAAGGACACCCAGTGAAGTGCTTTATTAGCCTCTCACAAAGAAATCAGGCACCAAAGAACACTCTTCGACCGTGAGAAGAATTCATGCAAGAATTGGCCATGTAAGGCAACACGAGGTAGAGATTGCACACCTATATAGATGGGCAGGACTCCAGTACCGACATGTGAAACAGGGAGATTGTCCTACAGACCTTTTTGTTAAGATGATCATTGGATATGAGTCTTTCAAAGCAAACAACACAAGGAGGTAGCACAGAACAAGTTTTGAATGTCTTTTGTTCTGAATCTGTTTACCGCTTCACAATGGAAACTGCTGGAAAGGACTGCAGTGAAGAGTGAAAATGTCCAATCATAATGTGTCTCCTTACTCCTTTTCCAACAAAATGAAGAGAAAACTATTTTTTAGTTACAAAATAGTAACACAGGGTAGTGTAGCGAACAGTCTATGGCTTGGTCCCTGGTGACCAATAGTCATTTTGAAGAATAGTAATTTTTTACAATGTTTTAGGCACTAAGAAACATGAAGTTGTTTACTTGCTCCTTGTGTCTGGTACCTTATTTTCCTGCAGTGCACAATTAGCTCCTAGCTGATGGTGAGACAGTCATCCTTTCATTGAATTGCCATGTCTGTGACCTGGATAATTATTTAGGCAAGTTGCTTTTGCACTTTTGGGTACGACACTGGAGGTCTTAAGTTGACTGAGAAAACAGTTGCCAGCTAGTCTGCAAATGCTCTGAGGCAATCCACTTGGCCCTACAGCCTTGTAAATGTTAACCAGTTTACAAATCTCAGTGACAGAGAATAAAAACACATTATCGTACAGAACAGCAGTTGTTCTCATATGTGTTTTGGTGTTACTTGCCTCAGAGTGTGCATAAAAGGCATTTAGCTTGTCTAATATGTCAGTGACAGTTTGCCATCCCTTCCTCATCCCATGACCATCAGAGCCAAGGTTATCAAGATTCAATCTTAGTCCAGTATTGATGCATTATCTGTTTGAAGACTTCTCTGAAATCTTGTTTTTTTCAGAAGGGAGCAGATTCATGTCGTACTTCTTGAAAGCAGCAACTCTGTCCATGAGCTCAGTTCAGGTTCGGCCCGTAATATGATGCTTCTAGTAATCATTTTGATTTAATTGATTGATGCACTATTACTGAATCCTGTTGTGGTAAACTGTTGTGGTAAACAGATTACTGATGTTGATTGAATGGATCCCTGAACATAATACACATTGTGTTTTTGTAGTTTAGTATCTGACCAACAATTTGTTTAACAAATCCCAAGTGCATGTGTGCCTGTTTTGGTTGCAGAATATAGCATTATATGTCTGATTTGCCAAAGTGGTAATTCCAGTGACATGGATGTAGGAAAGCCTTCTACTTTTTGTGTTCATTCCTTTTGCAACAAATATTCATTCTGAATTCATATTGTATCTTTTTATGTGTCTTACTTTTGGATGGCAGGTCACTCTTGACTGAGGTCTCTGCCATCATAAACTAAAATAACCCCAAGATGGAGGAATCATAATTGGTGGGCTATCTATCTGCTTCAAGACGGCTATTGCTATACAGTATACTGTATTATTTTTACCAGAGAAAAGAAGAAAGCAGAGATTATTGAGACTTGTATGTACTGTAGATATTGACAGAGTGGAGGTTGCACAGTCAGGTGAGCCTCAAAAGTTGCCTGGATGCTCATGAGGTCCAGAGCTGGGGGATTAGATCAGTACACCAGACTCTGGCGCAGAATATGTCATATCATATCTGTCAAGAATAAACTATAACTAAGTATTAGCAGAGCCAATGCAGCCCAAATACTTTTTAGGAGCCCAAATGGAACGTGAGACAATGGCCTGTTTTTCGCCTATCCGAAGAATAGTGTTGGACTTTTTGAAGTGAAGAACCCAGGCACAGATGGATGCTCAGATCCTATATTCTGAGTCATCATCTTTCAGCTGTAATATACATACAGAAATAAGAATCAAGACAAGACAGCTTATTTTCAACCTCCCAACAGTATTCCAGCAAAACAGCGTTTTACATTGCAAACCCAGACAACAGCCAGGGCCCAGGGCATGTTTACATGCAGTGTCCACAGATGCCCTGTCTTTCCACTGCCTCTCCTCATGGAGACAAAACAGATCTCAGGTGCAACAAGATGTTTACAAACACGTTCTTACTGTTTCACTTGAAAGTTTGACATTACGTGGACAAACGTCTAAGTTGACATTCTTTTAGATTACATAGTTTCTTTCCACATTTTGCAATATTGTTAAAACAAAAATACCTTGGCGGTTTACATTTGAACATTCATTCAGAATGTTTATAAAGGTTTAGCGCTTAGGTTTGGAAAAGTGTTAAAACAAAAAGGCTTAAAAAAACCCAGGCTTGTGGATTTAATGTCAGCCTTTGGAAGTCATTAAAATGCAATATTATGCCTGTGGCTTTGAGGCCCTTCCAAATTTCCATCCCTTACCAAGTGGCTTCCAGATATCTCTACTCTCTATGAAAATGCATTTCAGACATGCTCACACAAACAAACACACACATACATTTTCTGCATGCACTCACAGGTATGTTCATGTACCTGTCTAAACAATTATAATCCAAGACACTGAATGCTAAAGACATATTTCTTTTTGTCTTGTCTGCCATTCTGCTGTGTCTCAGACAGACTTCTTCCAGATATAATCTAGAGAAATATGAGCAGAGATATGATTATCAGTCTGATGCCCAGACATGTTCAGTGTGTTAATAGGGATTGGAGTAATGTTGTCACTAACAGAGAAACTCCACTCAATGAAATGGAATCCTCCAACACTGACAATCTTAGTGAGCTTCCATTCACATGTCAAGTAATGTGTTATGTTTAGGTAATAAATGTGTAATGAAGTCTTTATGTAGGTAGAAAATAACATGTCCTGTGCATGTTACCTGCAATAAAAAAACATAACCAAGCGTAAGGTTGAATAATATCGGCGTCCGGGAAGCAAGTTAGAAAATGACCCATAATTCCTAATCTAATCTGGTTCATTTTGTTTCTTTTTTTTATATTTCAGATTTGTTTCTAAGTTCTTGACTTTCAGTTTCTAATTAAAGCCTTACTTCATTGACACAACTGCCACCAAATATCAGAAATGTTCATTATCTGTATTTAATTGAAAGAGAACTTGAGACTGTTTATTTCATCCAAAGAATAAATTGGGATTTAATTAATATGATTCTTACATGGCCCACATGCAGAAAACAACAAAGACATGAACCACGTATGGTTGTTAATAAGGAAAGGCCTCCTCACTGAGAAATGTTCTCTCAGGCCTGCAATCCGAGAGAATTTAAGCCCCACCCCACCATCCAACTGGGATGGTGAACACATGACATAGTCCATAGTCCTTCTATCACAGGTGCAGGTCATCACCTGTAATGAGAACAGGAGGAGGCGAAATACATGTATATATAAAATAACTGTAAAACAAATAAATGATATGCTCCCATTTGTACACATACTTAGTTATAACAGACCTGGGTGTAATTATAACAAATCCATTTTACTTTAAGTTGATGAAATCTGAAACGTGATACTGTCCTGTAGAATAAAAAAGGATCACATGGACACTCACACATCCACTCACACAGCCCTTCTAGATGGACATGGCAGGAGCGCAAGACTCACCTTCACCGGCTCCACTTCTGCCCACTCAACCAGAAGGTTTATCACAGAATCCATGAGCTCTGGAGGAATGCATTTTCCAGCCTTTTACCTTAATTGAGCACACAGACGCCACAAGGAGTCAGTAAAGCATGACGATGCAATGCAACCGTAACAGTGAGTGGGTATAGAATACAGAGGCAGAGCAAGGGAGATGTGTCTGAAGGAATTTATTTAACAGAAACAAAGGGATGTTGGGGAAAAACAAATCTTACATTAACAACTCATTACAGAAAATGCTGTCTTTGGGCTCCCTCTGCTATGTTGTAATGCCTGTGTTGAACTTTTCTTAGTTGTGGGTTCAAGACACACACAAACACAACAGAATTGCATTTAAAGTGTGGATCAGAAATGTAGCACACATAAAAAAGCCGAACCCTTACCCTAACTTAACCCTAACCTGAATAACATAACTGTTATTTCTAAACTTAAACTTAACCAATGTGCACTGCGTCTTGCCGCTGTGGTTGCTGAAGCAGGGCCTCCCAGTTTTATAGCGATCTAAGGCTACATCATACTGTCAAGGTGCTATTACACAGCAGGTTCAATACCAGGCTACATCATACTGTCAAGGTGCTATTACACAGCAGGTTCAATACCAGGCTACATCATACTGTCAAGGTGCTATTACACAGCAGGTTCAATACCAGGCTACATCATACTGTCAAGGTCCTATTACACAGCAGGTTCAATACCAGGCTACATCATACTGTCAAGGTGCTATTACACAGCAGGTTCAATACCAGGCTGTCTCATAGTCGATCAAGACTGGGAGGCTCCAACCACATACACACACACCCACACCTGCCCACATACACACACAGCCCCTTGTTTTACAACACCTGTGAAGACTTTTTGGTTGGGATCAGAATTGATTTCCATCTTTTCTAACCCTGAACCTAAACACGTTAAACCCCATTACAACCCAAGCTTTAACGCCAAACCTAAAAAATCGATTTCTACATGTGAGTGCTGGCAACATATAACGGCTCATAAGTCACGCTTTACCATGGCCTACTGTAATTCTGAGAACATCTGGTTCAGACACACACACACACACACACACACACACACATGCTGCGCCAGCAGCATGCACATTTCTATGGCTGTTCTTGTTTGTTTTTTTACAGAGAAATCCAGATATCCAAAATAAATGACTATGAAATATATGCCCTGGGGGCATGACGCACCTCTAGATCTGGCCTTTCAACACTCCATCCCTCCATCCAGAGAAAGATGAGTTCTGACAGAGGGGAGAGAGTGTTAATGCATTTTTTTTGCTAAATGTCTGAGAGCTCTGCTGTTTATCTAGGTTTTTGTAACACTCTGGGGGCCTTTAGCAGATCCTATTTCAACCAGCTATAATCCAGTATAGAGGTGTGGGATAGAGAGATACTGAGTGGACGGGTGTCAACAATCACCACCAAGTATCATAATCACCCCTAACTGACATGTGAGCCAGTAGCACTTGGAATGTGTTGAATGGGTAGTGACAACAACACCATGTTCATTAGATAGACACATTCAAAACATTAAAACAGGTATTTAGGATGTTCAGGATAGGTGTTAACATGTGTGGTAACATCTCAATAACTTACCTACCCTGTTGTTGAATGTCTTTAGATGTTGTGCTGATCATAGCTAAGAAAAATGTTACCATGTGTCCTGGGTTGACACGAAGGTCAATGCATTGCAGTTAATCGAAAAAGGTGACACTGGGTTGGCCTTTGGTGAAATACATTTCTGTCTTTGGAGGAAGGTTTGAAGGGGCGTCAGGCTCATTAACCCTGTGCAGTAATGTGTATTACAATACCAGCGTGGTTGGACTTTTGCTTACTCAACAAAGTTTGGGGGGAGGGGTTATAGTAGCCCCACCCATTCAGACAAGACAAATCAACCAGCAATATAGTGACATTTTGAACGTTTATGTATTCCAAATGAAGAGATAACTGTCCAATATGTTTCAATATTATTGGACGTGCATGTAAGGTTTTTCTTCAGACAGATGTTTTTTAGGAGGCATGGCTTGCAGTCATCAAAAGTAGCACTTTTTTGCTAGAATGAATCAGACATTTTATGGTATGGATATTCAATTATACAAGTGATGGTGTCAGATTTATTTAGGTAGATTATTAGTTTTTAATAGTTCTACCCAATTATTGTTCAGTCACAAAGACTTTAAAAAGACACTTTTTTCAATATTTTGCTATTAACGGGGAAAGTATGCCACTTTGTTGTTGCTTATGTCAATACATGACATTTTAGTAAATGGAAAAACACAAGGATTGTTGTGTTGACGTGTGTCAATTGATGTTAATGGAACAATACTCTCACTGTTTAAATATTAGGTCAGTCATTTCCAGTCAATATGAGTTCCACTTGCCTGGCAAATATTTACTGGTCACTAGCCAGCAGGTCACCATTGAATGTCGAACCCAGATAATAACTTGGAACTTAACCCAAACAAAACCGCGGAGATGGTGGTTGAGGAAACACTCCCCACATCTCTCTCTGGAGATTGAGCTTTTAGTTCAGCTGAATTCTTCAGTCTGTGGGACCAGAATCTCTGAATCTCATGTGGGAGAAACAAAGCAATTATCAACAACACTCCCCACTGGATGTACTGCTTGTAGTGAAATATTAGCAAATTGTACGCATTCAGTAAATTCTTTAGCTTGGTAAGTAGTTATTCTGTAAAAATATGGATCATCGCATAATTTTAATAATATCTGTACCATGTTACTGGCAGCATTTGTGTCTGAAACAATGTGGACTCCTAACTAGAATTCATTCCAGAAACACTGCAGGTCCAAACCTGCTTTAGATCCAGTCCATGCAAGTCGCTATTATCTGCTGCATAACATCTCTCTGATGTAGGCCCTATACACACTCAGCCAGCCCTGATGCCCCTCCAGCTGTGAGCCCAAAGGTGCTTGAGGATCCAAGAGGCTGACACACATACACACCTGCTGGGCTCTTTGATGAGGAGGGGGTGGGCTGCGAAGTGAATCTGTTTAGGTGTCTCCCTGAGGTAATCTGGAGTTTCATCAGTGAAGAAATGGCTACAGCTCCTGTCACGGCTCCACTCTAGATTACAAATGGACTTTCTCTTGGGGAAGGAACCATGTTTTGCCTCAGGGGATGAATTCTTCTTAATACCAGCTGTGTATTCTGTATGTATTCCACATCAGCCTAGAGTATGATAACCCGAAGCCCACACCATTGTCAGGTTAGCTGACAGTAAGCCCAATCGCATTCCTACCTCTACCCAAAAAGGGCTAGCTGCCCAACACCAGCTGGACCATTATAAACCCATCAGCCGGGCATGGGCTCGCCTAAAAAAGACCCAAAAATTTAACCAATGATCAAAGGATAATTGGTCCATTTGGGCAGTCTATCTTTTAACCAGCATTGAGCCTAGAGTTTCTCAATAAATTTCAGTCTTCATTCACGTTATACATTTCAATCGTGTGGGTGCCCCACACTATTCTTTGCATGATAATGAAGAACAATAAAAAGACAACAAAGACCAAAGAAATAAAATAAGGCAAGATTTTAAAAGCTTTTCAAAGCCACATAGGGAAACAAAATTCAAGTTCTGTTTTAAAAATGTCCACTATTTCACTGCCCTCAGATTTTCTGGCAGGTTATTCCAGAGGCTAGGAGCATGAAAGCTGAAGGCTGCCTTTGCATGCCCCTTAATACTAGGTTTAAAAAGCCAATGTCAGAAACACTTTGGGAGCTACTGGGTACATACCAAAGAATGTCTGTCATGTATTAGGGTTACTTAATGCAGTAATTCTCCACCATTAAAATAAATCATGAAACTTCTGTGTGTTCTAAAAATATCTACAGTATATACTGTTCGAAAGAAGCTTTTCAGTTTGCTACTGCCAGCAGCAGCTCTGTGCATTGGGCTTGACAAATTGTTTGCTACTGAGGTGAACTATGCCAACAACACATTAGTTTTTCATCACATGAAACACAGTATCCCATTACAGACATTCTACAATTATCTAAGCTTCGCCCTCTGATCCTTGTTTTACGGTAGCTGACTCTCTAGGTCACCCCCTGATGTTTTCCATCTCCCCCAAGGTCCATCATGGTACCCACGGCACCAAACCTGGCTCTCCCTTTCCCCCCTACCTCCCCTTCTCTCACCTATCAAAGACAACAAAGGTTCTGTGATACCCATTACACACTGAGGTAAAGATTGAGCCCAGATGTCAAACTGCTTTGGGCTAGGCCCCAAAATCCTCTTTTATAGACACATAAATGTATTGCAGCCTGAGTGTTTGATGTAGAGGAGAGAAGCATGCTTTATAAGATGGACAGGTTGAAAAACCTTTTGAAGCTAGGGTCAGCATTACTCCTGATATCTTGAAGGGATAAACTGTATGGTATGTGTCTTTTGGATTTATCTTGCGTGTTGAATCTTGTGTTGATGTATGGATCTTTCTAATAATATTACCATTAACCTTGACTTTAGACTACATAGTCATTTCACATTTCATCTATTGAAAATGTAATCCAAAAGTATTGACTACATGAGCAAAAAAAGAGAATAGAAATAGATGAAAACATTTGTTTTATTCTACAACACCCTTTCCAAAAACATTGGGGCACTGCATAAAATGTAAACCAAAACAGAATGCAAGGATAAGCAAATAATTTGAAACCTATATTTAATAGAAAATAGTTCAAAGACAAAATATTAAATGTTAAAACTGATAAATGTAATTTTTCTTGTAACATATATGCCCACTTTGAATTTGATGCCACACGTTTCAAAAAAGCTGGGACAGGGCAACAAAACTGGAAAAGTTGTGTAATGAAAAAATAAAAACCTGGTGCATCATCTCACTACTATTTAGGTTTATTGGCAACAAGTCAGTAACATGATTGGATATAAAAAGAGCATCTCAGAGAGGAAGGGTATCACATCGTTGTATTATTATGTAGCAAAATGGTAGGCAGTGCATTGGCAGGAGTGAATATTCAAAATTACAAGACATTACATTTCATAACCATCTGTGGAAAAATAAATACACACCTTCATTAGCATTGAATTGGGCAATCTGTGCCGTACATAATGTGCTAGATCATGGTCTGGACGATGTCATGAGTTCTTCCATTGGTGGACTGTGTCATGAGTTCTTCCATTGGTGGACTGTGTCATGAGTTCTTCCATTGGTGGACTGTGTCATGTGTTCTTTCATTGGTGGACTGGGTCATGTTCTTCCATTGGTGGACTATGTCATGTGTTCTTCCATTGGTGGACTATGCTCAGCAGGCATTGATTCCCTGTGAAGCATGTGTATTATTGGACTTGAGAGCCAACCAGAGAGCAGTTTGTCCTCAAATAAAAACAGCCCCCAGGAGGATCAAAACTTGTGGTCATTTCATCTTAACATCAGTGTGTTTGAGTATCAAACCACTGCCTCAGTGGATCAAACCAAATTCCAACCAAATTAAACTACGGGTGTCTTTCTAATGTTGGCACGATTCACGGATCGCTATAAACCTACATCGTATAATTCTCCTATATCTTCTGTGCAAACTGTGGAAACCTGGAGATGTGTATGAAAGGATAAGTATAAATATAAGACATGGGGCATGAAAATGTTGCACAACTAGTCGTGAAAGATAAATCAATCAATGCAATATAGACACACACCATTTGTTACAGTCCAACAGATCAAAGCTACACCTAAAATGTTTAGGTTGAAAATATCTTTCTAGTGGCCATGGTTGTCCTACAGTATTTTCTAAAATGCCAGCATTGGCAAATGCATCTAGCGATAGAAGTCAACAAAGTTGCTTCTAATACAGCACCAAATTATCCCATCAGAAAGTTGACCAAAATATGGAGCTGAGATGGATGCCTCCCTCTTCACATCCCCTCAAAATGCTTGAACAGCACCGTTACTGTACTGCCTACACCAAACAACCATTGCTTACAAACCCCTCCCCCGTTTGAATCCATTTTGACCACAGATAATACGATTGAAATATATATATATATATATATATATATATATATATATGCATGTATTTATATATAATATATAATTTATGTAAATATATATTGTATTATATGAAAACAATTATTGACTCTTGCTCGGTTGGAGTCCAGACATAGCTTTTCTTTCTGTTGATGCTGCTTTTTCTTAAAAAGCATGTTAAACTCATGTCATTAAAAGCACAGTAAAAAGTAAATAAATCAATCACCTTATTATTGTTACTGGGAAACAGCATGTGCTAATGAAATTTGGGCCTAATGAAACTCCCATAGAAGACAAAAAATTATACCCAACAGAAGTAGATGACGGAGAACACATAAAACACTGTTATCTTTCCAGAACTGCCACTCAGGGAACAGACTACTTGCAGGTTGGGGGAATCAGGGAAGATTCAGCTGGAAGAGCACCCAGATACAGCTTGAGATGAGGTCTGAATGGTGCCAGCCGGCCCATGAGTTATTTGGCTGTCGTTCTGAGGATTTGTTGGGAAAACTGTTTTGAATTAAAGCGGGTCAGGCTGCATGGAGTTTAGAGTTGTTCACACCTGTGGTGCAATAGAGAACAAGAGCTGAACATTTCTGACTGCAATGACGTCTATGAGCCATAATATGTGAGTACATTTGTTTCCTTGTGCCAAATGTTCAAACCCTGGGCGACAGGTCTGAAGCTTAGACTTGAAGTGTTTACATTATGTATCCAGAAATATATCAAAGAATACTCAACAGGATATTTAAAAAAACAAAAAACCAGGGTGGTTTGAATGCTAAAAGGTAATGGGCTGAACCTGGTGGTATGCGAGAGCAAATATCAGAGGTACCTCACATGGTATGTATTCAGCCACTTCACAATGTGTCATGTTTTATTTTTTGGAGCCACGTGTTTGTGAGCCGAGAGAGGGCACGCAAGTTGTGCATTGGTGTCTGTGCGTGCGGGCGTGTGCATGTGTATGTGTGTGTGTGTGTGGTTGGGGTTACACTGTAAAAGGGACCCCCTGAGGAACATACTGTAAATCTGCTTGCATGTATACGCTATATTATTTTATATATTTATAGGCTAATTAAACCACCCAGAAGACATACAGTATGCCATTTTAGACTTCAGAGGAAAAGAGATTGTACATGTGAAGTTGGTAATTTACCTTTTAATGACATCAGACATGGGCTTTCTGTCTGATAACATACTACTTGACCTTCAGCACTATTGATCACTCCCATCTTTTGGAGACAAATTTCGAATGCAAACATTACATACCAGCTCAATTCTATGGAGGACTAAATATAAAAAGAAAGAAATAAAAACACATTCGTATTTGCATTGTGTGTGTGCATCACATTGAAAATGCAATCTGGGGGTTGCGACTTTTAGAGTTTGTTAGCAACATAGAGGACAAAACTGTATCTCACTACTTGATTGACGGATCACATCTGAACAATAGTCTAATCACAGCGTTCTCAGCGTGTAATACCACAGTCCAATCCGAACAGCTCAACCTAACTAAAAGGCCCACACCCCTATTGCATTTGCAATGCGATGCACACACCCAAATGTGCATTCCCTTATTATTATACTCATTTAATGATATGGCACATTTTGTCCTCCATACAATAACGGATAAAGCATTATACAATACAATAAATTATATTAGTCTGGAAAAACAAATAATTTCAAGTCAGAGGATGGTATGTCATATGCCTACACACACCCATACCCACACACACATTTAAATCACTGCTGAGAATGCGCTCAAATGTCTTGGGAATACATTTAGCTGTATATTTGGCATTCAAAATGTGTTCAATTGTCCCACTGAAAAATAAAATTCTCTGCATTAAGTTCAGTATACCAAGGCCAATGATCCTTTTTTACTCAAGCTTTACTCCTTCCATATTTTCATCCTGACAAACTTCACTTTACAGGGGCTGGTCATAAAATTAGAATATCATCAAAAAGTTAAATTAATTCAGTAATTCCATTCAAAAAGTGAAACTTGCATAATGTATAAAGTCATTCCACACAGACTGATATATTTCAAGTGTTAATTCCTTTTAATTTTGATGATTAATACTGACAACTTATGAAAACCCCCAAATCAGTATCTCAGAAAATTAGAATATTACTTAAGACCAATACAAAAAAATGATTTTAAGAAATGTTGGCCAACTGAAATGTATGAACATGAAAAGTAGGAGCATGTACAGCACTCAATACTTAGTTGGGGCCCCTTTTGCCTGAATTACTGCAACACTGCGGCGTGGCATGGAGTCGATCAGTCTGTGGCACTGCTCAGGTGTTATGAGAGCCCAGGTTGCTCTGATAGTGGCCTTCAGCTCTTCTGCATTGTTAGGTCTGGCGTATCGCATCTTTCTCTTCACAAAACCCCATAGAGTTTCTATAGGGTAAAGGTCAGGTGAGTTTGCTGGCCAATTAAGAACAGGGATACCATGGTCCTTAAACCAGGTACTGGTAGCTTTGGCACTGTGTGCACGTGCCAAGTCCTGTTGGAAAATGAAATCTGCATCTCCATAAAGTTGGTCAGCAGCAAGAAGCATGAAGTGCTCTAAAACATCCCGGTAGACGGCTGCATTGACCTTGGACCTCAGAAAACACAGTGGACCAACACCAGTAGATGACATGGCACCCCAAACCATCACTGACTGTGGAAACTTTACACTGGACTTCAAGCAATGTGGATTCTGTGCCTCTCCTCTCTTCTTCCAGACTCTGGGACCTCGATTTCCAAAGGAAATGCAAAATTTACTTTAATAAGAGAACATAACTTTGGACCTCTCAGCAGCAGTCCAATCCTTTTTGTCCTTAGCCCAGGCGAGATGCTTCTGACGCTGTGTCTTGTTAAAGAGTGGCTTAACACAAGGAATGCGACAGCTGAAATCCATGTCTTGCATACGTCTGTGCGTGATGGTTCTTGACGCACTGACTCCAGCTGAAGTCCACTCTTTGTGAATCTCCCCCACATTTTTGAACAGGTTTTGTTTCACAATCCTCTCCAGGGTACGGTTGTCCCTATTGCTTGTACACTTTTTTCTACCACATCATTTCCTTCCCTTCACCTCTCTATTAATGTGCTTGGACACAGAGCTCTGTGAACAACCGGCCTCTTTAGCAATGACCTTTTGTGTCTTGTCCTCCTTGTGCAAGGTGTCAAGGGTCATCTTTTGGACAGCTGTCAAGTCAGTAGTCTTCCCCATGATTGTGTAGCCCACATAACTTGACTGAGAGACCATTTAAAGGACTTTGCAGGTGTTTTGAGTTAATTAGCTGATTAGAGTGTGGCACCAGGTGCCTTCAGTTTTGAACCTTTTCACAATATTCAAATTTTCTGAGATACTGATTTTGGGGTTTTCATTAGTTGTCAGTTATAATCATCAAAATTAAAAGGAATGAACACTTGAAATATATCAGTCTGTGTGGAATGACTGTATACATTATGCAAGTTTAACATTTTGAATGGAATAACTGAAATAAATCAACATTTTGATGATATTCAAATTATATGACCAGCACCTGTATATAAATAATGCTGTCACTACATTCTTAAGAAATATTTCAGTAATTCTGAGGCAGCCAAAGTCAGCAAAATAGGGAAATTGTGCAAAATCTGTGTAGACTCACTAGAGTTTCATTCATTCTAAGCGTTTACCCCTCAACCTGAGGTCAACACTGGTCAGTACAGGTCTGGACCGGACATGTTCATAGACCATGGCCTACTGCTGACCCCTGGTCCAGCCCTGTCATGCCATTCCATGTCAACTGTCAACTCAAAAGACTTGAAAGAACTGTTTTGTCTGCCAGCAGTTGGACAGCCAGCCTCCCTGACAGTCTGCCCAGACGGCTACATGGCAACAATCTCTGAAAATCACTTTCATGCTTTCAAAATGCAGGCCTGTCCAGTGTCAATTCAAGCTTGTTTCATATATTCAAAGGCTAGAAAGAGTAACACAGGAATGATGATATGGGGTCTGTGAATATTTCAGTGGTGTTCCTGAGAAGGAAAAACTTTTGGATAGCTGAATATTGGGGAAACCATGTGTCTATCTGAGAGGATCACAAAACTGAAAACAATAATTTTACTGTCTTGAGAGATTTCTGTTGTTTACAATAAATATCCCCCAAATCATACAACAGACCAGTGTTGACCATGTTCAGTGTTGATTAAAACAAACATACCATGTATGGTTTGCGGGATATTCATTTGTTTATATAAATGTACTGTACAGTACATTACAGTACTTACATTTCTCAAAATGCTAAGAATTGACACCATAAAAAGCTGGAAATAAATCTAACATCTGTATGACTATTCCATCATCCGCTTGCACTCCTAGGCCGTTTTATCAAGCGTGATTCCATAATGGGACATCAGTGACCCCTATTGGTATTTTTGGAGAATGTGTGCTTAGTAAAACCTCTCACTCAGCTTCCCTTTCACTCCTGGTAGGACAGCATCTGAAGAGAAGGGAAGTACTGTGAGATATATCTGACTACTGCAGTAGTTGCAGTACATGCACCCATCTCCATTTGCAGGGGGCAGAACAAAAACGTCCATGGGAAGCAAACACCATATGAATCGAATCTGATGGATTTGGATGGTTGTTCTGTACTGTTGTTTTCCACAATCAAAAGCTACAGCACAGCAGGTACAAAAACCTCAAGATGGCACTATTGATGTAGCCTACTATTCCAAACCTCGATCTGTCCTACATACTTTATATTCTACGAATCACTCATCCCCTGTTATTATGTCCAAAAGATGGTTTACAAAATTGAAGAAGCATTAAGAAAACATATAGGCATTTGTAGTGCCCAATCACTGTCTATTGGTCTAAAAGCACAAAGAAACAATCTTCTAATTGGACAGTTGACTGTGATAATTTTCTGTCTGCATTTGTCAGGTCCCACCTTCTTCTACACTATCGCCTGACCAACACTCTACCC
Source organism: Esox niger (assembly GCA_016801105.1). Lineage (NCBI taxonomy): Eukaryota > Metazoa > Chordata > Actinopteri > Esociformes > Esocidae > Esox > Esox niger. Next base: position 37,775 of record JACXGJ010003439.1, read on the forward strand.
TGTATATCAACAGGGATAGAAAACGTGATGGCAGTTCAGACCCACAGTATGGTCATTGTGACAGCATTGCGGAACTCATCTCATTGTCCCTAGTTGGTTTCGACAAATCACTGTACCATACTCAGGTGACACAAAATATTGAAATTGATCTCCTTGTTTTTGTTTTTATGAAGTACTATGTTATATTTTTAATTTGTTTCAAGATTTATCATAACTACTCTTTTTAGTTTGTCTGCTCCCCCCCGGTCAATTGAACCTACACAGCAAGAATTATTTTGATGTTGTGTCTCAGATGTGTCCAATCTAATAATGTGAGTGTTCAATCTGCAGACGTCTGCTCTTTGTCTGCTCTTTTATTGCTGCTGAAATATAACGGTTTTGCCAATCAGTCAAAGATGGGCATTTTTTATGTAATTCTATCATTTATCATTTTATCATTTCATTTTTGTTGCTCAGCAAGCACTTTATTGGATTTCTTTCTGTCCCAGAAGGAAGGGACATTTTGAATTTTGTTAATGTGTATTAAACAACACTGCGACAAGTTTAAATTTTTTGAAACTTTGTCATTTGCGACAAGTGCAAATGACAAAGTTTGCTAACTTACAGTCAGTGTCAATGGAACATATATTTATTTAGAATATTTTACCCAGTTCGTGGGCATATTTGAGGGGAATTATGAATTATGACTATGTAGACATAGATTCTTCATTTTTATACAGAGGTGGGATATAATCACTACTATCAATCAATCAGGGCTGTGTTTGTACTTTTTTCCACAATGCTCACATGATCTGATAAAGCATCTCAAGGGCCAAAGCCCCATCCCATAATCATGTAAATCGAGCATACACTGATGATTTATTAGACATGAAATGATGATCCACTTAAATACATGGGGAAGTTAGCAAACATTTCTACTAAACTATATAATTTACTATATTCTATTAAATAAAATGTGTCATTAATTAGCCACTCTCTCATAGAAAGTGGATCATTGCAGAGTTACATAGGCTCACCTACACTTCCATCCAATAATTCTGGATGTCATTATACTGTAACCTTGGTCGTTCCTTCGACTATTGCATTAAATTATTTGTTTATTGCCTACTTCCTCTCTTCTCTACCTTTCATCGGATATTTCACATGGGAAGACTCCTCCAAATGATAGAATTGCTTCTCCTCATCAAAAAGCAATTGCCTGTAATGAAAAAAGATAAGCGATATGGGCAGGGAAATCGGCCATGCATTTCAGTTATATGCTACCAAAGCAAAGGTCGATAAGCAGACGTTTTTATTGCCAGTTCATGGAGTAGAACATTAGTGCCTGTAGGTCTGGGGTTAAATTTACCTTCTGACTCACAGAATGATTGTGAATGAGTTTAGTGTTATATTAAGCTGGGGACCTTCAGGGCAAGTCTCTACAGAAATATATATATGTACAGAAGAAGCTGAACTTTTTTCACTCATCTTTTTTGTTATTTTTTTGACATACTGGTTGAATTGTGTTATGTCCGACAGACAAATAGAAGTTTGGCAAACCCGGGGCAAGACCCCTGTCACATGGGGTCATATGTTGCTCAGAGTGGGTGGAGTGCATAGAGATGTGTGAAATGGACTATTATATGAGGTTTTAAATAGTCAAGCAGGATGGGGGGTAAATACTTGAAAAAAATGCTCTACTGGGGGACTTGGAAGAAGCGAGAATGGCCTGGGTGTAAAACACCCTTTTCAGGTGTTAATCTCTTCCCGTTTCATGTACTTCATTACAAATAGGCCAGTCACTGTAAAAGTTTGATGTTGATTATTCATCTTTGTAGCTATGGGATATTTAAATAGTTCAGCATCACCCAGAGAGTTGATAGGCATCGTCAGCTGGAATGTTCTGATCACATCGCGCTTCACCATCACCCATGGGTGGCTTAGGCTCCTGCAGGGGTCTTGGGGTTGTCAGGTGAGTGACCTTATCCTCACGCATTTGGACCCACATGACCTCCAATTTAGAGTGATGTGGAAGGAAACAGAATGGCTTGCAGATGACCACAGTATGGGGAAAGCTAGTTTCTCGAATCAGTTGGGATGAGACGGTACCGTAAATGCTGTTCCACATTATTATGGAGAATCAAACATGTCACATACATTGAAGACTATGGCCGCAAGTCTGATCAACAAATCTGTAATCACTTGTTGCAAGCTTGTACATTTAGTTCCATGCCTGCGAGTTCATTTTTGCTTATGTAAGTTTGTGCTTCTAAGCTGTATTTTACAAGCTTGTACAATACAAAATGGAAAAACAATTTACTAACTTGCAATTGTTATATTTGTATATGTATTAACCTTCATCGTACCAACAGGATCCCTGAGGTGTACTTTTTGTCTCACAGTTGCTTTATTCAATCGTTCCAATTTTTCTTGGGTGCCGTAGTCAGGGTAGAGGAAATTATCATCAGTTCCAAATACAAGGCATTTTTGACACAAAACCTTCAGGCATAAGTTAGAAAGCTAAAGATGAAGAGGAAGTTTCAGCACGACATCCTAATCCATAAAAGCATGGCTTCACCAGAAGAAGATTCAAGTTTTGGAATGGCCCAGCCAGAGCTCAGACCTGAATCCAATTGAACATCTGTGGGGTGATCTGAAGAGGGCGGTGCTTAGGAGATCTGACAGATTTGGAGCTCTTTTGAGAAGAAGAGTGGGCAAATATTGCCATGTCAAGATGTGCCATGCTAATAAATCCTACCCAAGTGCTGTAATAAAATCAAAAGGGTTTTATTACAGCACGTCATAGGTCACATTAAAGGTGTAAAAATATAAATAGTGAAGGCTAGGTTTTTGTTTGGCATTGGTCAACATGTTGGATTATGGGATTAATGAATGACGGGCACAATTGTCTCAAGATTCCAAAGACGCTGGTGTGATACAATTTATAAATTCAATATTTATGTTTTTAATTTTGCTACAACGCTGGGAACGCAAAAAGGGTGGGTAAACAATAATTAACTAAATGAAAGGTGAGTTAACACTGTTTCACAAATAAAAATTTATGTAAACAACGTTTACCCCCGACTAGATCCCTTTTGAGATTATTGAAGACATCATTTCGAAAAAATATGTTTTCTTGAGGTTGTTGTTTCAGTAGCCAGTTGTTTCTGTAGCCAATAGCACAAGATAATGAGAGAAAAGTAAATGAAAGCAAGAGAAAGACAGACAGAGAAGATGGAGAAAGTGAGTGTGAGAAGTCTCAATTAGTTGGCATCAAGCTCTTTGCTCAACATGTCAAGAAGGACCAGGCAAGAAGGCAAACCTCTTGTTCTACTGCCATCCTGTCCAGCAGACCTCAGCATTTTCCTTAATAATGTCTGGGAGTTTGCAGGGCCAATGTAATCTTCCAGGATGTACGTACATCATTGGTTAACTGATGTGAAGCAGACCTGGGGTCAAAAAGTGTTAAAAATATTTCAGAAACAGTGATTATTATACTGATAATTATGTCTACCTAGATTACCATATTAATGAGTTAGGATTGGATTTATATATTTGGCATGCTCAATCAAGCACAGCTAAAGTATTTGAAAGAAAACCAATCCTATCTGAACACTGGTCTGATGTGATGAGAAAGGATCGACACCATTAACAGCCTGTGCCTGCCTAATGCTTTTCAGAAAAGCTCCATAGGTCAGGGAAACAGCCATTAAAAACAGCTTTCTCTGAAAAGCTATTAGCAATTAGCTAACAGTCGACATGGTCTTGCAGAGGGGAACTTAATCAGCATGTGTGGGATTTAGAGCTGTGGCTGAGGAGACGAGGAAAAAAGAGAAAGGCAGACAGATAGACGTACAGACATGAGGAATTGAGGGAACTGTCAGTTTAATGAAAAGCCGTGGGAGAATTGTGGTTCAATAACTGACGATTGGGGATTTGACTAGTCAACCAGGGAATGGCTCATAAAATAGCTAAAGTTAGCTAGGCATAGAGAAATATTACTTCAAGAATTTCAAGCTCTTTCAGATTAATAGCTTTGAGGGTTGAACTGTTGCTCAGTGGGCTGAGTGACATATGGTATTTTATAGTATATATTAGACATACTAAGGATATTCCATGCTTGAGATATTTCACTCTATCACTAACTTTCTCTCTGTCTCCTTTTACACAATGTAAATCATCTCAGAGGGGTCTGATCCTCTTGTTGTGTGACATGTTTCTTTCTCAGTTGTGCTTTTTATGTTAATATAGAAACTAAGTGGGACATATTCCTCTGTGTAGCGTGTCTCAAATCAAATGTAGTACTTCTCTCTGGCAGACCAAACATGTGTTTCCCACAAAGAGACCACCTTGAAGTCTCTAAACATATGACGTCCTATTAATTTATGCTGTTTCTGCTATCAGCACACAATATTGTGGGGAACCTTTCTGAAGTCTTGTTACTATCAGAATTGCCTAAAGTGGAAAAGAGATGAGTGAAGTCTGTCAACAAGCACTTCTCCAGCCAAAGGTCTTCATTGTATTGGAGGTGCAAGAATCTGTCAGCTTAGAGATATGTGGCAATAATTAATCAAAACAAATTTGTTAGTATCATAAGCATTTTAGCAAAAACAACTGTTAATGTTCTTTCTAACTAGTCTGGAGGACCAAATTGTCCCTCAAACGCTGCCATTAAATTCTCTGGTGCCATGTAGATTCATGCTGTCACAACTCACAGTTCACCTTGTCGTCACTGTCCTAGTCCACCTGGTTGAACTACTGACCTGGATACTGTATAAAGTGTGTGGACACAGCTTAGCTGTATTTATCGATTCACTGGTCATCTATACATGCAAAAATATTGATGTGTACCTAATGTGAACGTTTATGTCCTTCACCAGCCACAACCAAAATTGGATTGGCCACAGCTCAGAGTCGTGCTGCTCTGTAGGTTTCTTTCTCGGTTTCAACCCTAGTAGGGAATTATTCCTAGAGACTGTGCATCAATTTATTGCTGTTTTTTACTCTTTTGGGTTTTAGAATGGGTATGTCTTTAACACAACTGCTATTTTAATGAACTGCTTTATAAAATGAATGGGATTGATTGTCCTTTCTGATAGCAACATGCTATAGCTCTCATCCTAATCATCAGTGAAGGAAAAAAGACAGAGGGACATGGGGAGAAAGAAAGAGAGAGAGTGATTAAATGGGGGAGGGTTGTTGAGAGGGTTGGAGAGAAGGGGGGCACATGCGATGGCTTATATTGTACTTGTTCTCCAATTTGGCAAGCCTGGGGAATTCATCAACCATCATTAATAATTAGAGGTAACAGTGTTCATAAAAGGTTCAGTGGTTGATGATCTGAATGTAAAAATCAACCTGTGGCAATGTCATTAGAGGGAGAAGCTGAAGTCTTTATTGTGTGTGGAGACCAGAGGCAAAACATAACAATTTTATTCCCCTAATTTTTTTTTGCTTGTCCCCACAAGTTCAAGTTCAGGGGTAGAAGGTAAAACTTAGGTTTTGGGGTAGAATTGGGGTTTCAGGTTTAGGGATTTGGAGTTAAGTCCAAGATAATGTTAAATGTATGCAAATGTTTTGGTTATTGGGTTAATGGTAAGGTTTAAGATTTGGAAAATAAGGAATAATTTCTGGTTCCCAAAAAGATAGAAAAACTAAAATATTTGTTTGTGTGCATGAGATCCCTGTCTGTGTGTACATGTTGGGACTAAAGGTCCCAATAAAGGTAGTAAATCCTGATAAATCGGTCCCCGGAAGGTTTAGGGAACAAATGGGCATAGTTTTAGAACTGGTGTGTGTGGGTGTGTGTGTGTGTATACATCATTTGCAAACTGATACAAAATACTTTTTATCCCACAATGCAAAATAATTACTTTCCAACTGATACTTTGAAGAAAATGGGCTGTTGCTTTTACAGTGCTTTGCAACAATCATTTTCTCCCCTCGCACCTCGTTGACTATTTTCATTACTGAATCAGCTACCTGTTGTGGAATCTCATCTAGATTCATGGTTTTCCGGTTGCTCTCCAGGAGGCAAGTTACTGTGCCTAAATTTATAAAGGAAAATAATTTCCACTTGCCATTCCCAACGGTAAAATAAGGAACGGAACAACTTTGTCAGCTTGGCCATTATAGCCAGCAACATTTTGTTATTAGTGTGTTATGAGGATTCAAGTAAATTGAATGTTAAATGATCACAATTGAAATTCATGTTGTATGCATATTCTTTGTACATAAAACATTATAATAAATATGCTGTGAATAAATCAGATAATTAAAATTGAAGTGTTAAATAAAAAAAATGAGCGGCATGATCTTGTCTATATGAATGAAGGGGGGTTACAAAGTTTATCAAGTAAACAAATCAATTAGAATTACAGAATTATTTTGAAGCGACATGACCTGTGATGTTCTTACATAACTACAATCTAACTACAAGCACATTTAATTGAATGTAAATGCCTTGGCTATTACAGGCAAAATTAATGCCATCCACAATGCCCAAATTGCTTCACATGGTAGGGTGCCTGCCCACCCAAGTGCATATCGATCATTATACTGTTCTTCCTTGTGTAGTAAAATATTGCATTGTTTTGTGTTGCTTCTAATGTAAGCTTTAATTGCATCCCAAAAATGCATGGATCCTCAAGCGATGCTTCCTTAAAGTTAATGGACTGTGAGATGTGTTGCAAAATGACATTTAAAAGCATAGTTTTCTCAGGAGAGTTAATTTTCATTTCTATGTTTCTGTTTTATACTAACTTAATTCACTATATAGTTGTTTTATGTCTGTAAGTTTTAGGTCTTTCAAAGTCTTAATGCTCCATTACAGTATACAAACAGTGCTGAGAACAGCCTTTTCCATGTGTGAGAAGCAATGTTGCAGGAATCTATTCTTACTTTCTGTATTTGTGAAATCCCAACCGCATACCAGCTGTGAGAGGAGGTGCGAAAGTCAAGTAGAACAAAACATGTTTGAGAATAGAAATAGATAGCAATTGACATTGCGACATTTTATGGCAGGAAAAGAAAACCTCTAGCAGATCTAACAGTGCAATTGTCAAACTCATGAATTTGCTGAACCAACACAATATGTCCCTTTCTAAAGTTATGCTTAATGTGTGAGAAAGAAGAGTTTGGAAAATCTATTCAATTGTATATTTCACATGCTCTGTGAACAACGGTGAAATGCTTACTAAAGCCTATAGATACAAAATATTATACTTCCATAACACAGAACACATTGTATTTATTATTTTCAAGCTTTAAATATACAGGGTTGGCTGAAGTAATAGTTTAGCAGGTGTTTCTACACCTTTTCTAGCAGAAATCCATGTTCTTTCAATGTCTCTAGGTTTTGTACATATTCCATTCCATTTTTGTTCACAAAGACAGCATACTACCAAAATGAAGGCAACAACCTCATGGTGTGTGAAACCAGAAAGTCTTGATCTGCCAGAAAGTCTTGGTCTGCCAGAAAGTCTTGGTCTGCCAGAAAGTCTTAGTCTGCCACCATTCTTCCAGAAATTCCTACATTTGTTTTGTGTTTGACTGTTGCATATGCAGCAGACATCTGCCTAGCCCGCTGGATCAACCCAAGATGCTCAACCCTATTACATCCAAAAGTGTGCATGCCTGCTTTGGAGGTTTTATTTGAATTGTTTATTATTGATTTATAATGCCTGAAGTGTTCATATATATAATCATACTGCCAAAAGAAAAACGTTTCTATTTTTCATAATTGTGGTATTGTAAAACAACAGCACAACATATGATGTTTAGTTTATTATCAGTACGTAGCAGAGCATGATTTAACGGCAATTGTGAGGGTTACATAAGCACATGCACTAATGCCTCGGAGCATGAGCAAAATATTATATAAGGTAGAACTCTGCACAGGGCAAAATGCATGCCTGTTCCATGTGTATTTCTTCTGACATTGTGCCTTCCACATTTGGGTCTTTGAGGTCACTAAAAACACTGTCACTTACCACAAGGTCGTGTTGAAAGCCAGAGCGAGAACTAAGTCTTAATAAAAACAAAAATAAGACATGAAAACAGAGACAACATTATACAGGAACAAAAGCCAAATAATGACTGATAAAGCATACCGAGGAAGGAGGAACTTACCTAGGGCCGGTGAATAGGAGCACAGGAGAGGGCAATAACATTAAACAGGTGCTCAGTCTCACTAGCAATTACCCCATTGTTTTGACTATTCCAAGCTGTAAGTTAGTAGATACTGGTAAAGCCTACTGCCGGCTAATAAGATGTTAAAACGACCAGTGGTGAAAGCTATACAGTTCATTGATGCTATTTGTGGTGGAGGTCAACTTCATAAGATACGTAAATCAGTTGAACACACTGGTAAATGGTGTCCAGCAACCTGCCCAATGTCTAGCACTGTGGTGTAGTGGTTAGACCAGTGCATCTCATGTGGGAGTTCTGGGTTGGAATCCAGTGAGGTCAACAATATTTACTAATTTTCATTGCAGGCCAGCTGAACTATGCTTGACTGGTCCCATTTCCGGTTCTCAAACCTACCCAGGTCTGCATTTTCATATAATCCAGTGTCTGAAGCATTGGCCCTTGGTTTGGAATTGGTGCTTTGGACAGATTACTTCAAAATGGAGGTCTTTGGTTACATCTGCTGTTAGATTTGACATACCAGCGAGCAGATAACATGAATAACTTATTGGCAGGTGACTTCAGTGGATTTATTAAACATTACTTGCTTGAGTAACTGAATAATTGCTACACTCTGAAAAAAGGAAAGGTTCTTGGACTATTCTTTAATTTAAAACTGTGGGGGAATCTTATAAGCACTGGAAGATAAAAATATCAATGAGTATTTTAAAGAACTGTATACTTGTCACAAAAAACTTATGGAAACCTACCCGCTCAAAAATCAATCTAATAGTTTATTCAAAAGATTTTTTGAGGAACTATTTTTTTTTTTTTTTAAAGAACACTTATAAAGAGTTTTTGGAATGACTTAAGAAACAAGTTTCTATGTGCAAAAACCCCTAAAGGATCCTCAATGAACCTTGAATTTGTATAGTGTATGTTCCCCTCAAATTAATGACTAGTATGCTTTAACTTAGTTCATTTGTTTTGAATCGTTATTCTCAGGATTCCTGTGTAAGGGCTTTGCTGCGCTTCTATTCATAGAAACAGGAAAAAGACTTTGTAAACATTCCCATCACAAACTATCAGGCTTAATTGAATATACTTATTTCAATTAGAGTAAACATTCTATTTGATCTTAAGTGCAGCTATAATAATCAGGTATGGAACTTAAATGCCTTTTGGTTTTAAATGAAATGATGGGTCATTGATATGAATGAAATAGAATTGATAATAAAACATTAATCACACATTTTATTTATGATAATTTTCAGTTTATTCCATTCCAGCCATTAAAATGAACACATCCTCCGTACAAAAGCATCAACTCTTGTGGCGTAGTCACATAAGAGGATTATAACAATCAAAGGTGTTGTGGGAATTAGCTATAAATCGAATTTCACTGTGTTTATCAGATAAGACCCCATTGTCCCCCTCTTTAAATAATCTGACTAGGTACTGACAACTCTCTGTTGATAAAAGTGATCTCTCTCGACTCTCACCCTTTACAACCAGCAGGCTCATGGGCATTAATCATAAATCAGTGGGATTAATGTCTGAACCGCCTTAAACTTCTTTATAGGTCGGCACTGATGGGAGAATGACAGGCTTTAGTCAACTTCTCAAATAAAACTGCCTTATTTCAGATACATTACTTTGTTTGCCACAGAGCCGCCAGAAGAGAGTAAATAATTAATGATTTTTTTCCAATTTGTTCGTGAAAGCGCAGAGACCACCGAGATTTCATTTGGATATATAAAAGTCGTGTAATGATAGATCCACTTCAACACTGTCCTGAAGGCTGTGTGTAATACATGAGCCCTGGAATGAACCTTAGAAATATAAATGTTGCCCAGGGTGATTTAGCATCTAACTGCCCGCTGCCCTTTGCCCACTCCCCCCCCCCCCACACACTCACACACCCTGACTTCCTGAAACAGTTTTATCTCCATCATAAAAAGACAAATTACAAAAAGTCCGACAACAAGAAAGAGACACAGACAGAGCTAGGGGGAAAAAGAAATAGAGACACCCTGTTGCTCCTCATCGCACAGAGTTTAATAGCCCACTAGACCTTCAATCATGACTAATTCATTGTGCTGAGCTAATACATATAAATTACAATACTGACATGTCTAAAATACATAATATGTCATTCCCTGACTCAAAGCAAGGGCCTGTTCTGAGCTCATTGTTTTGGAAATGATGGGTTCATCCAGGGTCTGTTGAGTGTCAGTAAAATGCCATAGTGATAATGTAACTATAGGTACCTTCACTCATCTGCTAGTGATTACCCCAATGAACACATTGTATATTGGCTTTAATAATGTAATAAATTGTCAAACTGAAAAATGTTGCCTGTTATTTTTTATGAGACCCTCAAACCATTGCTGTAGTCAAGTCATGCACCCAAAAGCCATCAGTTTGCTTGCAATTTATCTAAAAAAAAATGCTGATTGAAATGCATTGAAATCCTCACTCTCCCTCTTTCTGTAAATATCCTGTCCACTAACATTCAAGACATAGTACACGGAAATTATTTTACCTTATGCTTGCCAACCAAAATAGAAAATATTTTTTGTTATGTTTTATTCTATATCCATTTGGTCAGTAATTGTCTCATAAACAGCTTCTGAAAAATGTATGTTCAACAATTATTTTAGTCGCTATTTTCAACAATGAATTAGCTAGCCTGTATCTCCTTCTACAATGACACAAAGATGAATTGCTTGTGAAATGTTGATGAACTATGGTGGATTCCAGATGTACACCTAGTCTCAACCCCCTTGGCACCACTGTAAATAACATTACTTGACATTGAAAACAATATACACTGATAAAAGAAAAGGATTCTTGGAGGACTTTGAAATTGTGGTGCAACCCTTACAGTATATTGCATTTTCAATATACTGTTTTTCAATATTTCAAGTTTTTCAAGCGATAATGTCAAAGGGTTTTTAAAGAGCTTTACATGTGACTCAAAAAACATATGAATCACCTACCCATTCAAAAATCTACCTATATTCAGAAGTGACTATTGTCTCCTGTGTACAGCCCTCTTCAGATCACCCCACAGATGTTCAATTGGATTCAGGTCTGGGCTCTGGCTGGACCATTCCAAAACTTGAATCTTCTTCTGGTGAAGCCATGCTTTTGTGGAATTTGGGACATTGTCGTGCTGAAATGTAAAAATTCAGCTAGGCTTGGATGTTTTTCTTTGTAAGAAAAGGCTTTCCGCCGTGCCACCCTTCCCAATAGCCAATTCATATGAAGAATATGGGAGATTATTGTCACATGTAGCACACCACCAGTACTTGCCAGATATTCCTGCAGCTCCTTTAATGTTGCTGTAGGCCTTTCCACTTGATAAAGACTGTCTTTACTGTGTTCCATGGTATAGCTAATGTTTGGAAAATCTTTTGTACTCTTCTCCTGACTGATATCTTTCAACAATGAGATCCCTCTGATGCTTTGGAAACTCTCTGTGGACCATAGCTTTTGCACTGAGATGCTACTAAGAAAATGTCAGGAAAGTCCTACTATAACAGCTGAACTATATGTGATTAATCAGAGTCACTTTAAATTATGGCAGGTGTGAAATGATTTCTATTTAACATGAGATTGAAAGTGATTGGTTAATTCTAAACACAACCACATCCTCGGTTATAAGAGGGTGTGCACACTTATGCAATCAGGTTATTGAAAGGTTTTTATTTGTCATTTTTCCCCTTTGAAGATTTCAGTTTGTTTTTTAATTGAATTGTTCTCATTAAAGGTCACATTAATAGTAGATTCTGACCTAATTTATTTTTGTCTCATTCTTTTACATCACAAAAACATGACATTTTCACAGGGGTGTTGTTGTGCCATGAAATGGCAGTATAAAATAACTTTGGCAGTATTAAGTTCATCTTCAGTCTTGCTAGTAATAGCTCAGTTCTTATGACTATTCCAAGTAGTAAGTAGATACTAGTACGCCCATTACTGGCTAATAAGGTGTTAAAACGGCCAGTGGCAAAAAACATACAATTCATAGATGCTATATGTAGTGGAAGCAAACTTAATAAAACATTTTATTTGGTTTAACACAATGATTAATGATGATAAACAAAATATTCCAATTTACCTAATGTTGAGACAATCCGCGTATGTATGGATTTGTGGCGGACGTATGTTCGAATCCAGAGAGGGTGTTTGCATTTAACATGGGCTGGATGAACTAGGTTTTTCTGATTTCTTTGCTTGTTTATTTTAGTCCAGTGACTGTGTATAATTGTCAGTCCCAGAGAAATTGGGCAAAAAAAATTGCATCACTTTCAAGCAATGGAAGAATACACAGGCTGATTGAACCTAATTTGTGAGCAGTTGACTATATTACTCCTTGACACGTAAGCTTTCTAGATATTAAGCCACCCATGTATCTCTTCCCAACACCACTTGCCTAGAACATGTATACAAAAGCGTTTATTCACTTGGTTATGGTAAGACCTCACGGTAACAAAAATGGGAATTCCAAACTTAACATTGTATAATGTTAACCAATAGCCTGAGACAACTAGCTGTTATCTAGTTAGTTCCTAAGGCTAAACCTAGGAATTTATATGTTGGTTTTCCGTAAATAGCTTAAGACATGTACACAAGAAGTTTTTGTTAACTCATTGTTATACCTAGAATAGTATAGGTTATAAAAATGGGAATTCCAAACCACGTTATTTAGTTTGGCAAGCTATATGGACAAATGTTTCTCACATTTCTCATTCAATAATATTATATACATGTTTTCATAGCCTCAAAACATACACAAATATCTGCAAACTTTAGAACAACTGAATGATTTGTTACAGTGAATTGATCGTTTGAACGGCTAGCAGCAATTGATTCTGAAACAGCAGGGTTGACAGCCAGTCATCTGGCTCAGTGCTATGAACAACAAGTGTTTTTTTCATGTGCTTGACGCAAAATGAATCAGGCTGCAAGCAGCAATGGAGAAAAATGCATGATAGCTGGATGCATGGTGCCATTTTTTATATGATTATTTGATTATTGAATGGTATGACTCCTTGGTAGAACCAAAGGGCATGGCTGTTTGACTCTGAGAGAGCATTTCTGTGTGTACTCTATGCTATTCTCGACTCAGTGTGAATCCAGTGCACACTGACACTTGTAGAAACCTGTATAAACTGAAATGTCTCTAATAAGCCCAACCAATAGATGGAAGACCAGGAGAAAAACATCACTACCTCTCTAATGAGCTCCCAGAGGTGTCATGCCACCTCTATTTCCACCCAGAACATAATTTTCCTTTTTTTCTCTATTTCCATCAAGGACATCATTCTCCATCTTTCCTTTCTCTCTATACGCACTCTCTCTATTTCCACCACTTTCAGTTTGATATCCAGCCATGGCAGACATACAATCCAGACTGAGATCTGTAGCCTTCCCAATTCACATGAAACAACGTGTTAACATTAGTGTTAAATCCCTATACTACAACCTCCATGAGAGCGTCTTGGCAGCACTAAAATAGCTAAAAGAGGACTCGATGAAAAGGCATAAAACATGATGTATGAAACATTATGCAGATTTTAGACAATGATATAATGTGACCTATGAAGTTTAAAATTTTGAGGACAAAAACAGACAGTACAGGGCTGTGATCATGCAAAAAATCATATTGGCAACTGTGCCTGTACTGTGCAAATAACATTTAAAGGCCTTATTTTCTGTTGTTGACTACCTTAATAATATTTTTATAAACTTACTTAAATTGCAGAACCATTCATTAACCCCTTTTACACTGTATACAGTACAAATAGTTAACTTTCCATTTCACAAGAGGTGAAATGTTTGTAAGATCAATAGTTTCCAATCTTTCTGATCTTAAGCAACCTCACCTTCTCTCTGTAGCTACTGTATGCAAATGTTGGCCTGCTAAACCACAGAGCACCAAGGCTATGCCCATTTAAGCATTTGGCACCTGTTGTAACTGGCCTGTCTCCCATCTCCACCCTCACACCTCAATCACCCAACCGCCCACAGTCTCCTGAATTCCCCACTCTCTTACACAATTCCCCTCACTCTTATGAACGCTTTGGTAAATATAAACACAGAAATGCATGAAAAATATCATTGTTATTTATCAGCTTGGTCCAAGTACTCTGTAAGCAAAATCTGAATTCAGGTGAAATTGTTGATTACACTCTACTTCCTGGTTTACACACAATTTGAGGACTTTTCCCTCATCCCTCTCTACAGATATGGCTGAATGTGTTTTCATCCCTCTCTACCTGCAAGCTACACAAATAAATATACATTTCTAATTCCAACAGAAAATGAGAGATCCTGGTGAAAAACAGATAATTCACAAAGCGGATACTGCCTCCAGGGGCAATGTTCCCAAATCAAATTAATTCTATTTCCTTCTGACCCTGGCGAGTAAGGAGTGTACGCTATTTTCAACTATCTTGAGATAGAGGATGGGTTTAATGGCACCTCAATCTTCGTCTTTAGTGTTTATCTGCTGTATCTCTGGTTGACAAATCTAAAGATCTAGTCTCACAGACACATATCGTACACTGACTAATGGCAATTCCACCTCTTGCAGTGTTAATAATTAAGTGTCAAAAACACATGAAAACCTGTGTCCGTGAAGCACGCAGTCACTGTGTTTTCTAAAAGTGCAGTAGTTTCAACACATTACAAAGGTCATTTTTGTGAAATGTATCACTGTGTGTGCAGCTGGCAATTCCAATACTAAATATTCGCTGAAATTAAGGTCTAAATCACAACAAGAGTCTGACGAAACGTCTGCTATGATTTGAATTACTGCAGCTGGCGAGGATTACGCCGTTCGCCTGGACCTTTGAAGAACTGCTGTGCATATTGTACTGCTATAACGGCGCCATGCAATGATTGGAAATCCACTCTCATTGTATGCAAGCGTATGACTGTGAATGCTTTGTGAGCAGCTGTAAATCTATGCCATGCACTATGCACTGCATTGTTTTTGTGTGTGTGTGTGTGTGCGTGTGTGTGCTTGTGTGCGTGTGTGCGTGTGCCTGTGTGCGCGCATGTGTGTGTGTTTGTATGCGTGCATGCGCATATGTGCGTCCTTTAATTTCGGTGAGAGAGATTGTGTTCCCTCTTGTTTGAGACAAATTGTCCCCATAAATTACATCACTGTGTCTGGCGGCTCCCAGAAACTGTGGCTATTGCTCTGTGCCTTAATTATTAATTCCAATGTTTTGGATATGCTCTATAATTACAGTATTGTTCTATTATTTATGTCTGTGTACCTACCCAGTTTTGGGGGCGGGGGTTTTTGTAGAGAAATGGGGTAAAGGAAAGAGGGCAGAGGGAGGGTGTGAGAGCAAGAAAGGAAGGTAGCGAGAAAAATATGAGAGAAAAGGGCATTAGAGAAAGAAAAAGAAAGAGCGATAAACTGATAGAGGGAGCCTTCACCACAGCGCTTCAAGGCAAATGTGATTAACCTCCGGCCTGGTGTTAAATGGAATGAACATGAGGTTATATCATGCAAGTCAATACATAGAAAATTGAAAAAGAATATAATGGTTTATGCATCCAGTTTGGATCTCTTGCTTGAGTTAGTCAGATCTTGCATCTTGTTGTCTATGAATTTGTGAGTGTTGATATTGTCATAGTGTCCGGTGTTCGAGGACAGAAGAGCAGAGGCAGAACGGTTGGTGTAGAAATAATCCATGTTTTAATGGACAGGAACAAAAGAAACAGAAGAACAAACTCAAAACAGACACAATGACTGGGTGAACTATAGCCTACGGCTAACAACCAAAATAAACCACAACTACGTGCACAAACATTCAACATAAGTAG